>PVJC01018103.1:0-31726 GCA_004026665.1 Murina feae | reverse complement strand
GATCAGCGGGGCAGTGGCGGAGTCTGTGATCTCAAGGATCTGGACACCGATGGAGCCAGTAAAGCAGGGGCCTGGAGGTCCCCTGCCCAGGCTGCAACCTTGGCCAGAGGCTGCCAGTGGGGAAGGGGCAGAGCCTGCAATGGCAGAGGTCAGGATCTGAGCCGGTGATCACAGAGGCCTGGGTTCTGTGAATCCAGCAATTGCAGGGGTCTGGGGGTCTTCTGCTCAGGCCTGCATCCTCAGCCAGAGGTTACAGGCCTGGGCAGAGGTGGAGCTGGGATTGGAGAGGCAGGGGCAGAGCCAGTGATCAGAGTGAACTACAGAGAAAACACCTTTTCTGACTGCTCATTGGCTAAACTCCCTGTATGCCACTGGTAATATTCTTAGTAACTTGGGTAATAAGAATCCCTAAAGATTATCTAGGGTTTTTCCACCACACTCCTGGAGGAAAAAATGAAGGTACTGCTGGAGGGCTAAGAAATGTCATATCCTGCCCTAGCCAGTTGGGCTCAGTGCATAATGCCTCAGCCTGCCAACTGCAGGTTCTGGATTCAATTCTAACCAAGGGCATGTACCTAGGTTGTAGGCTCCTCCCTGGCCGGGGCCCAGGTCAGGGCTCATGTAGGAGGCAACCAATCAAAGTGTTCCTCTCACTTTGATGTTGCTCTCTGTTTTCCCTTCTCTTCCACATTCTCTAAAAATCAATGGAAACATCCTCAGGTGAGGATAAAAAAAAGAAAGAAAGAAATGTCATATCCTATGAAAGACATATCTTGAAAATGCCTAAAGAAAGTTGTCATTTCTTCATTGTGAAGGGATTGGAGGTTGTGTTAATGAAAACACCTTGGTGGCTGCAGTGACTGGCAGTGGCTGCAGCAGCAGGGTGATGCCGCTGGTGGCTTCCCCTGATTAGCCTAGTCACCTTCCACAAAGGAAGGCCAGACTGTGGCTCAGGCCCGCTCCCCAAAGGGAGCAGGGAGCAGGCCTAAGCTGTCAGTAGGACACCCCCTGAGGGCTCCCAGTATGTGAGAGGGGCACGCTGAGCTGAAGAACCCCCTCCCCCAGTGCACGAATTTCATGCACCGGACCTCTAGTGTATATATTGGAACATATGTATATATTCCAATATGAGCCACTTCACTAAATCAAGTTTTCAACTTATACCATTCATGGTTCTAAATGTTAAGTGTTATTTTTTTTAACCTTCACAGCAATCTTATGAAGTAGTTAAAACCACAATTCATTCTCTCTTTCTGTTAATCTTTTGAAAACTCACACAGTCGTTCTTTTCAGCAGGAGGTTCAGCCTCTCCTTTGTGGCTTTCTTGGTCTGGTTGTGCAATCATCCTGATCTACAGCTGGGCCTAATGCAAGTCAACCTACTTTCTTTCTTTTTATTAACTTTACTGGGTGACATTGCTTAATAATGTTATATAGAATTCACATGAACATTTCTATGATATATGATATGTATAAAGTATTGTGTGCCCACTATCCCACATCAAATTATCTCCTGTCATCATATATTTGACCCCCTTTACCCTTTACTACACCCTCACTCCACTTCCCTCGGGTAACCACCATATCGTTGTCTGTGTCTTTGAGTTTCAATTTCCTATCCCACATATGAGTGAAATCATATGATTCTTCGCTTTTTCTGACTGACTTATTTCTCTTAACAAGATATTCTCAAGGTCCATCCATGTTGTCACAAATGGCACTATTTCACCTTTTCTTATGGCTGAGTAGTATTCCATCATGTATATGTACCACATCATCTTTATCCAATCCTCTACAAGGGACATTGATTGTTTCCATGTCTTGGCCACTGTGAATAGTGTTGCAATGAACATAGGGGAGCATATATCTTTGTGAATAAATGTTTTAAAGTTTTTTTGGTAGATGCTAGGTCCATTAACAAGAAAAACTGAAGAATCTGTTCAGTCCATTACTGCTACCGTTTTTCACATACATTGTTGTTGGGAATTGATTACATACAGCTTAACAGATTTTTCCATTACTGCTATGGGTCTCAACCTGTACTGAGTTTATGCTCATATGTACAGTAGTTTCCCTGTAAGCACAATGCAATACCAGGAGTCCCTAGTCTGAAGGGGCCATGGCCTTGGTCACACATGGTGTGAGGTCTGCCCTCCTGTCCTTGAATTATATTTAGATCACTGAGTTACAGTTCCCTTTTGGAGCTATTAATGACTTCTCCTCCCTACAGCTTGGATCTTAGCCATGATATATACTCCAATGGGTTTCTCTAACTTTTGACCACAGGATTGGGAATTTGGGGTCTTAGTCTCATTTTCCAGAAGGTTCCTGGGCCCTACATGTAAACTGTGATTTTCTTCCCTATATTAGCATATCAGGTGGCATTGTGTAGGGTTTACCTTTGTCAGGGTACAGAAGATTCTCTTACATTTTTCTCTAAGTCTATTGGGTGAAGTAGGACCTTTACATAACCAGGAGGCTACATATATCACTTCTATGAAAAATATAGGTGATTTTCTAAGTCCTTCTTGACCAAAAATGTTAAGAGTTAATTCTTGACATTTATACACCACCAATTTTACATATATTCATTATATATAACTAATTAATTGATTAATTAATGTATTTATTTCAATACCCTCCTAACTCATAGACCCATTTTTTATGCACTAGAATGATCTACTTAGGCCAAGGTGAAGAATCAAAACTAGAATCATGTTTAATTGAGGAGAATACACAACTGCACAGTTCAGTCAGACTGAGCTACCTCCTTGAATGACCAGGCTCTCTATTTCCTCAGGCTTTTATGCATGCTGCCCAACTTGTCTCAGACACTCTTCCTCTCTCTTCTTTTGACCTGGTTTAATCCCATTCACTCAATGATCTCAGCAGGACATCACCCAGAGGTAGGGAACGTGACTTTTTGCAATTGGATCTCTATTGCCTTGCATCACCTAACACATGGTAAGTGCTACATAATAATGTTGAGTGAATTAATAATCTGCAAAATGGCAAACATATTCCCCCAAGTGACCCCAGTTGTGTCAACACTAAATTAAACTCTCTCATCTTCCTCAAAACTAGTTCTCCCTCTATACTTCCTTACCAAGAAGATATAGTATTTTCCTTGTCTCTCTGAACCAAAACCTAATCATCTTTGGCATAAGACTCCCCTTCATCTCTTATTCCAGTTACTTGAAAATTTCTGATTCTTCCTTTATAATGTCTTTTGGATTTTGCCTTACTCTATTCTAACTATGTCATTATGCCCTTATGATCTAATATATAAATTACTGCAATCATCTCTTAAATGGCCACCCAGGTTTCAGACTCCACCAATATTCCAAATGATTCTAAATATCACGGCTACACTCATTTTCCTAAAATACCACGTTCATTATGTCACTCATTTATCTACTAACTCAGGAGAAAATGCCCCTATCATTTTAAGGACCTTCATTATTATACTCATGCAAGTCTCCAAGTTACTTTTCATTTGCACCCTCAGTCTAGTGAAAGAAATTTGCTCACTGTCCCAACACACAGAACAACCAGTCTCACTTTTCCCCAATATTGTAATATAGGGTGACTACTACGTATTTACCCTATATTGTAACATGTATAATGGTTATTCAATCTTGCAATATATATCTATAGCATATGAGACATTATCCAAGGCTAAGCTCAAGTATAGTGCCTCCATTAAAAAAAAAATCACTTGTTAAATCATTTGAATCTCTTGGTTACCTCAACACATTTATCAAAAGACTCATTTTCTACAGAACTTTTTCTGCATTTCATCATAGGTTGTCCTTATGCCTTTCTGATCACTACATGTGTTCTAAGCATGGCTTCTTGATATACTCTATCTTGATATCATTAGCAGAATATTGCACAGAAGTATTCCAAATATTCTTGGAACTGTATTATAAATTCAGTAAATATTCATTAAGTAACTACTATATACCAAGCAAAAAACAAAACTTATGTTCTAATAGTGAATATTAAAAAACACAAAACAAATAAATAGCATTTCAGGAAGTGGTAAGTATTAGTAATACATTCACATTAAATCATACTGCCTGGGAAGTGAAATAGAGGCCTCTTGGACTTACCTGTTACACTTGACAATTACTACCTGCTCCTGCCACTATCCCAAAACTAGCCTCTACTCTCATTGCTTTCAAGGCATGGATTTGTTTCTTATTTATGCACATAAACTTTGGTGAAAACTAATGTCTTCAAGTCAGAAAGAGACTAAAATATTATTTTTAAAGAAATAATTATAATTAAACATATGCCAAAAGTACATTGAAAAAAAAAAAAAAAAAGCTCTGGCATGCTACTTTGCCAGAAAGAAATAGACTTTGGACCCAATTCAGTTTTTAGTAAATTAATGTCCAAAGGTACGCAGGAGCAAATGTGCACGTTTGCAATCTCAGCAAAGAAGCCAGAGTGCATATGGAACCGAGAACTTCATCGTTCCCTCCCCTGCAGAACGTTATCTCCTCCGTGGTCTCTATGTAAGGTCTATTGATCACGATCTTTACGATGCTTTCTGATCCATTCTTTCACATAATTCTGTGTCCATGAACTAGGAGCTTAGAGTTGTGTTGTTTTTCCTAAGGGATGTAATAACCCCTTTCTAGATAGTGGAAGGGAGACATGATTTTCCTCCATAAAGAGCTGCTGTGTGATAGTCACTGAACTATTGGCATTGGTCAGAAGGGTCAGAAGGGTCATAGTATGTGTGTACACATTTGTATTTCACTACATCTTACTAAATCATGACTATGTGCCAGTCATTGTGCTCAGCTCGGAGGATGGTGATATTGAATGTTAGGATTCCTGCTCCAAAGGAGATTGCAGTCTAGTGAGGCTGTAAAAATCCACTAATGATTGACTATAGTGTTGGCTAACATGTGCAGTCTTCGAGATATAAATAGTTGCACTTTCAAAGAATTTTAGAACTAAAGAAAGCTCAGTACCACTGACTCCAACTCAAGTGAGAGAAAGGAAGTCCCATATCTGGTTTGTTCCTAAAGGAACAGTTGGATCCTGGCTCTCCTGTGAACAGGAAGAGCTCACATTGCTCCTGCTTCCTCATTCAGCTATTTGTTAAACAGCCCATTGGTTTTCTCAGATCAGGTGGTTTGCACAATCAACAAATTTATGTAAATGTATGAAACAGGCTTTAAGATGTATTAAAATAGTGACACAAATTTTGTTTTGTTAATATCTTTCGAAGTGTGATGATAAATATTATTGCTTGATATGTGAGATGCATTACACTATCTGTTATACCTGCCCAATTTCCTGATTTCTTCCACTGTTATGGGTTCTGCAACTTACTAATTTAACTTCGGGGTTTAGTTCACACTGAACCATCAACAAATTCTGTGACAGAGGGAAAGATATAGGAGTGGTTGTACATAAAACTACTGTTGGGTAAAACAAGCAGTTGGTTTTGGTCATAAAAAGATGCACACTCTTCTTGCGCAGTGTCTCATTCAAATATATATAATATTTAGGGTTTTTATATTTTCATAATTACTTAAATTATCCAAAATGTTGTTGACATGTGAGTAACTCTGATATGTGTGCATATACAGATTGTGTGTATTTTCAAGTCCAATTTTACAAGCTCAATAAGACATAGCTACTTAGCCTCTTATTTGCAACACTCTAAAAGAACCACACAAAAGTAACTGTGTGTATAGTAGCAATCATATCAGAGAGGAAAAAACAACATTGTAAAGCAAAAGAGAAATATCAACTCATTCAGGAGCTACTAAATATTTTCTTAACCAATGGTAGAGATTTCCCCAAAAAATGGCACTTTAAAAAAGAATTATGTGCCCAAAGGATGTTTTTAGAGCATAAACTAAAACAACAGAAACTTGTTTACTATCCCATTAATTCAAATCAAGCATCTTCTTATAAAGTATCCAGATAACTGGAATAATTTAAAGAAACATTTTTTAATTACTTGGGAAACTGCCTCAATCTTCCACCTCTATCTTCTATTTCACTCTGCAGATTAAATAGTCCTTTTAAAAAAAAATAGAACTATTTCCTCCTATCACTCATTTTGGGTCATTGTCTGTTCCCTGTGGAGTCGTAAGATTTAAGGTGTCTAGGATGTGCAAGGAGAGCCCAATATTAAATAAATCTGATTTCCAGATGACTTCCTGTTTTAATCAGGTAATTACCATATCAAACCTTCTTGTCTGTTTCCCCAAGCTATGAAAAAATGGAGTCCTGAGTAGTTTCCATGGTAACTCCTACATGTCCTTACATTTTTTTAATATAATGAAGTTTGCTTAAACACTATCAGCAAAAGTATTAGTAAAACTTGTATTTTTACTGCTATCAATTTTACGTTAAAATGCCTGCATTTATAAAATCCTTAAAACATGTGCTCCCAACATTTCCCTTCTTTTCTTTGGGATAGAGCAGCAGTCATTTCGAGGCCACAGGCACATCTGTAAGCATATAGGCCATATAAGTCTGTTCTTCAGAAAGTAATATGTGAAGAGTAACAAAAATCTTAGTTTATCTGACCTGCATATAAAACCATTGAAGTATGCTACATTTATCATATTAAAAATGCATCATTAAAATTTAAAAGCAGGTGCAGTTGCTCAATAAGCTAATGGTATAGTCTGAAGACTCCAGTCAAGATTGTATTGTTGAATTCCCAGTTGGTTAAAGGAGAAGGGGGTGGGGGGCGCGATGTGAATGACCTTGTACCAAGGTGGCAGGGCCCGAAGATGCTCTGCTGTCGGCTGTGGCTGAGCTCCACTCCGAGGATCTTTACCGCACTGCATTCTGACGGCTGAGAATGAAAGTGGCCTCTAAACAGATGAGCTTGAAATCGCTTCACCTCAGAGCTGAAACCTCCGTGTCTCTGCAAGCATGTGAATGTGAGCACATCTTTGTATTTATGGGGTGAATTTATGGGCAGTTTGCCGCGTGCACCAGTGACTCGATGCTTGTCAGAGAACATGTTGTAGAAAATGGCATAAAGAAATTTAACGAGAAAAAAACTAGGGGAAGAAAATTTAACCTTCGTAAGAGTCATGTCAGTCTATAAACTATTAAATGATCACCTTTATTACTGGTTGGTTTATTCACCTCACATCATCTTGGGAAGAGCTAGACAAGATTCCTGAAATCTATTAATTAGTTTCCTCTAGCAAATATTAACTCAGCAAAATTCTATTCTTTCATTAAATACGTTTAGAATTCTAAATTGAAATATCTAAATCTGCACATTTATTTCCTGGTTAAATATATTTATAGATAATGGCAAACTTGTTTAACTGGTTTTTATAATATTTTAAAATGAAAAATTTTCACATCTAAATTTATTATAGGTAGCATAACTACTTATTGGTAGCAAGAAAAACACAAAACAATAATAAATATAATCTTCACCTAAAATCTTTCACAGGGGAGATGACTACAGAGTAGAAATTAAAAAGAGAGAGATATATAAATATGGAATATAAGTTCAACTTGTGAACTATAGAGAAGTAGATGTACTTACATATTTTTGTATCAGGAGAATCCCTTTAGTTTTCGGTGACTATCTTATTAAAAACTAGAGTCCCAATGTATGAAATTTGTGCAGGAGTAGGCCTTCCCTCCCCTGGCTGCCAGCACAGGCTTCCCTCTGGCAGCCAGGACCCAGACTTCCCTTATAGCCCAGCTTCATCCAGAAGGTTGTCTGGAAGGATGTCCAGTCTAATTAACATATTATGCTTTTATGGTTATAGATAAGAACATCACATCAAAATATTTGTTAAATTACTATGTTACCAATCTGTCAGAAATAGCATTTCTTACTTTTGGATAAATCAGTCTATATTTAAAATCCAGAACACTGGGATAGTATTTCAGGGGCAAAAGCCTTAAAAATCTAACATTCTTAAAGATTGTTTAAAGTAAGCCTTTTATTTTCCCAGGTAAACTAACACTGTTTCCTTGGTTTGTTGTTTTAGCTTTAGGTAGTTTTGGAACTACTTCTCTTTCTTCTCATCTGTGAGATTTTCTTGATCTCTTTACATTCCTCTTCAGGTTATTCTCTGTAAGTAATTATTCACTTACCTTTATAAGCTGATCAATAACCCACTGTGAGGTAATTTACAAGTCTTGTGAAATACCTATCTATGTGTACATTTTAATGTAATAGGTTTAAGAAATATGTAGCTTGAAAAATAATCTTCAGCAGATGAATTTTATATTAAATATTAGCAATTCTTGCTGTCTAACACTGAACACTCCAACATCAACTATAACACCATTTTCACTTCCGCCAACTTTGTAGCTGTCTTTATGTGCATACCAAATAGCATGGCATTCCCCCATTTGCGCCCTCAAATAATTGTGTAGACTTCATAAAATATATAGTTTTTTAGAAAAGGCAACTGTATTATCAAGTGTGGAAAGTTAGAAAGTGATTGGTTGTTTTTTTCCATGGAAATATATGTGTTGGTTGCTGTACTTTGCTAGTAAGAATTAAGTTCTTAAGGACTCACCCTGGCCAGTGTCACTTGGTGGTTAGAGTGTTGGCCTATGCACTAGAGGATCACGGGTTCAATTCCCGGTCAAGGACATGCACCTGGGTTGCAGGGTTGATTCCCACCCCTGGTTGGGGGGCATGCCCGAGGCAACTGATGGATGTGTTTCACATTGATGTTTCTCTATCTCCCCTGCCCCCCTTCATTCCACTCACTTGGAAAATCAATGAAAAAAAATATCCTCAATCTGTGGGTGAGGATTTAAAAAAGCAAAACAAAAAAATTCATAATAATTGATGAATAAAAATCTTGCCCATGAAGGCAAATTATTTAACTGAAATAAGACAAGATTTTCACAAAAGGAAGATGGGCTGGATGAACAAAGCATGCATCCATTCATTTACTTTGCTTATTTGCTTAATAAACTCTTATTCAGCATCTTCTTTGTGCCTGGAATTATGTATGACAGCAAGAGAAATCATCAACAAAACAACAAGAAAACCCACTTCATGGGAGAACATATTTGCCAATGTTATCTCTGATAAGGATTTAATCTCCAACATTTACAGGGAACTCATACAACTTAACAAAAGGAAGATAACCCAATCAAAAAATGGGCAATGCACCTAAATAGATACTTTTCAAAAGAGGACATAAAGAAGGCCAAGAGACATCTGAAAACATGCTCAGAGTCACTAATCGTCTGAGAAATGCAAATCAAAATGACAATGAGGTACCATCTCACAGCTGTAAGAATTGCTATCCTATCTAATAAAAGAGTAATATTTAAATTAGGTGTCACTCCATCACAAAGATGGCCAACCTCATAGCCACAAGATGGCGGCACCCAGTCCAGCTCAGCCCTGCCACTAAAGTGGTCAGGCCTGTTAGCCAAGCAGGTAGTAGGGGAGACGGGGGCCCAAGGGGCAGAACAGGTGATCAGAAGGGTATGAGGGTGCCCTACATAGGCATAAGACCTGGCCAGAGGCCTCAGGCCTGGGCAGGGGCAAGGCCAGAGATGACAGGGGCCTGGGCTTCACAGAGCCAGCAATTGGTGGGGCAGGGGCATAGCCTGCAATCACAGGGGTCTGGGTACTGGTGGAGCAGGCTAAGCAGGGGGATGGGGGTCCCCTACCCAGGCCTGTAGCCTTGGCTAGGGGCTGTAGTGGGGCAAGGGCAGAGCTGGCAATGACAGTGGGCAGGATCAGAGCTGGTGATCGCAGAGGCCTGGGCTCTGTGAAGCCAGTGATAGGAGGGGCTTAGGGAGTTTTCTGCCCAGGCCTGTATCCTTGGCCAGAGGTTACAGGCCAGGGCAGGGGTGGAGCTGGGTTTGGAGGGGCAGGGGTGGAGCTGGTGATCAGAGTGAACTACAGAGAAAATACCTTTTCTTACCGTTCATTGGCTAAGCTCCCTGTATGCCACTGGTAATATTCTTAGTAACCTGGGTAATAAGAATCCCTAAAGGCAATCTAGGGTTTTTCTACCACACTCCTGGAGAAAAAAAATGAAGGTCCACTGCTGGAAGGCTAAGAAATGTCATATCCTGCCCTAGCAGGTTTGGCTCAGTGCATAATGCCTCAGCCTGCTGACTGCAGGGTCTGGGTTCAATTCTGACCAAGGGCATGTACCTAGGTTGCAGGCTCCTCCCTGGCTGGGGCCCAGGTCAGGGCTCATGTAGGAGGCAACCAATCAAAGTGTTTATCTCACTTTGATGTTTCTCTCTGTTTTTCTCTTCTCTTCCACATTCTCTAAAAATCAATGGAAACATATCCTTAGGTGAGGATAAAAAAAAGAAAGAAAGAAAGAAAGAAATGTCATATCCTAGGAAATACACATTTTGAAAATGCCTAAAGAAAGTTGTCATTTTTTTATGGTGAAGGGACTGGAGTCCATGTTAATGAAAACACCTTGGTGGCTGACGTGACTGGCAGTGGCTGCAACAGGGAGGTGATGGGGCTGGTGGCTTCCCTTGATTAGCCTGGTTGCCTCCCACAAAGGGAGGCCAGACTGTGACTTAGGCCCGCTCCACAAGGAGAGCAGGGACACCCCCTGAGGTCTCCTAGTATGTCAGAGGGAGCAGATTGGGCTAAGGACCCCCTGCCCCAGTGCACAAGTTCCATGCACTGGGCCCCTAGTCATCAATAAATCAACAAATGACAAGTGAAGTGCTATCAAGGATATGGAGAAAAAAGGAACACTCATGCACTGCTGGTGGGAATGGAGACTGCTGCAGTCACTATGGATAGCAGTATGGAGTTTCCTCAAAAAACTAAAAATGGAACTCCCATTTGACCCAGTAATCCTACTTCTAGGAATATATCCCAAGAAACTAGAAACACCAATCGAAAGAATATATGCACCCCTATGTCCATAGCAGCACAATTTATAATAGCTAAGATATGGAAACAGCTTAAGTGCCCATCAACAGATGAATGGATTAAAAAACTGTGATATATCTGCACAATGGAATACTATGCTGCTGTAAAAAGAAGGAACTCTTACCATTTGCAAAAGCATGGATGGACCTGGAGAGCATTATGCTAAGTGAAATAAGCCAGTCAGAGAAAGATAAATATCACATGATCTCACTCATTTGTGGAATATAACGGACAACACAAACTGATGAACAAAAACAGATCCAGAGACAGAGAAGCATCGATTGATCAGACCATCAAACCTCAGAAGGAAGGTAGGGGAGGGAAGGGTTAAGGAGGAGAGACCAACCAAAGTACTTGTATGTATGCATATAAGCATAAACAAAGGACACAGACATGGGGGGGGTGGAGAGTGGTGACAGAATGAGCAGGGGAGTGGGGGGCAAGTTGGGATAAGAACACATATGTAATACCTTAATCAATAAAGAAAATTAAATTTAAAAAGTTGTGCTACATTTACACAATGGAATACTAAATGGCTAGAAAAAAGAATGATATCTTATCCTTTGAAACAGCATGGATGGACTTGGAGGCTATTATGCTAAGTGAATAATCCAACCAGATAAAGATAAATATCACATGATCTCACTTATTTATAGAATCTAATGAACAAAATGAATTGACTCACAAAATAAGACCCAAGGTGTGAAACAGACTGACATATCTCAGAGCAGGGAAGGGGGTGCAGAAGGAGAGGAGAAAGAAGAGATAAACCAAAGAACATATGCTTATATGCACAGCCCATGGACACAGACAATAGGTTGGTGAAGGCCTGGGGGCAAGGGATAGGGGCTAAAAGGAGGGAGGTAAAGGAGATGAAATACTATAATATTGTCAACAATAAAATTATACATTTAAAATTAAACACACACACATATAAACGCACAACAGATTGAGGATGTGAAGGATGCTTTAGAAGCACAGAATGATAGCACTGGACTTACTATCTAGGTATCAGAGATTTCTGTCATAAGTAATGATAAGCTGAAATCCTAGAGATGACTAGAAAGTATTCAAAGAGGGAGAGAAAGAATTCTAGGGGGAAGCATCTGGGAAGGTATAGAGATTAGAGAGATGGTGGGAAACTCAGAAAACTAAAAGGAGTTAAATTTAAAGGAACATCAGGGACCCATAATAAGTGAGCATAATTTTGAGCAATTAATGTGTTCCAGGAACTTCTGATTTTTTCCCACTTAATTTTTGAGACAATGTCATGAGGGGTATGACTGCTCTCTGCATTTTGCAGTGGAGTATACGGAAGAATATAGAGGCTGAATCACACCTGTGGTAAGACTCCTGGAAGATACATGATTGATTTTGAATGTCAGGAAGACTCCTTTAACAACAGAAAAGAGAGTGGATCAGAGGAATGTAAGACTGAATGCTAGGAGACAAATTAAGAGATAACTGCATTAGAGCAGACAATATTTGATGAGGACTTAAACTAAGGCCATGGGGCTGATGTAATGCAGAGAAGAAAATAGATGTGGGAGATATCTCAAAAATAGAACCATCTAATCTAATAAAAGAGTAATATGCAAATTGACCATCACAAGATGGCTTCCCCCATGTGGTCAAAGATGGCCACCACAAGATGGCCAACAAGGGAGGGCAATTGGGAGGGACCCAGGCCTGCAGGGGAGGGCAGTTGGGGGGGACCCAGGCCTGCAGGGAGGGCAGTTGGGGGGGACCATCCTGGTAGGGGGAGGGCAGTTAGGGGCAATCAGGCCGGCATAGGAGCAGTTAGGCATTGATCAGGCTGGCAGGGGAATGGTTAGGGGCAATCGGCAGGCAAGAGGTGGGGAGCCAGCAGTCCTGGATTGTTAAAGGGATGACCAACTTCCCGTTTAGGCCCGATCCCACCAGTAGGATTGGGCCTAAACGGGCAGTCAGAAATCCCTCAAGGGGTCCCAGATTGGAAAATGTGCAGGTTGGGCTGAGGAACACCACCCCCAATCCCACTCCATGCATGAATTTCATGCACTGGGCCTCTATTCTACCCTAATAAAAGAGTAATATGCTAATTGTGTCACCCCGCTACATCCCAAGCCACACCCACCAGCCAATCAGAGCGACTGTATGCAAATTAACCCAACCAAGATGGCAGCCAGCAGCCATGAAGCTAGAGCAAACAAGAATCTTCAATGCCCTGGCGATGGAGGAAGCTGCATGCCTAGGCTGGCTGTGGCCTCTGATCAAGGCAACAGCTTCAATTATAGAAGCCACAGAGCTGGAGCAAGCCAGAGGCTCATTGCCCCAGCAATGGAGGAAGCTGCCTGCCTAGGCAGGATGTGGCCTCCACTCAAGGCAACAAAGTTTCAATAATGGAAGATAAATAAACTCCAGATACTTTCTTCCAGCCAGCCTCGCTGGGAGCTTGGGTGGCTGGGGGCTATGGCCAGCCTGTAAACACCCATCAGCGCCTCACTCAGGATAGCCCCACCCTCATGGGGTGAAGGCCCCTGCTGGGGGGATTGGCCAGCCTAAAAATGGCTATCAGCTCCTCACCCAGGCTGGCCAGGCACCTTGGCAGAGACTCCCACCCTGAAGGGGCTGTGGCTAGCCTGCAAACAGCCATAAGCCACTCATCCAGGCTGGCCAGGCACCTCAGCAGGACTCCCCTCCCTGAAGAAGATGTGGTCAGCCTGAAAACAGCCCTCAGCCCCTCACCCAGGCTGGCCAGGAACCCCAGCGTGACCCCCACCCTGATCCAGGACACCCTTCAGGGAAAACCAGCTGGCCCCCACCCATGCACCAGGCCTCTATCCTATATTATAAAAGGGTAATTTGCAAATTGACCCTAACAGCAGAACCACTAGTAATGACTGGTCACTATGACACACACTGACCACCAGGGGGCAGATGCTCAATGCAGGAGCTGCCCCTGGTAGTCAGTAAACTCCCACAGGGGTAGCTCTGCTCAGCCACAGGCCAGGCTGATGGCTGCCAGTGCAGCAGTGATGGTGGGAACCTCTCCTGCCTCCTCAGCAGCACTAAGGATGTCTGACTGCAGCTTAGGCCTGCTCCCTGCTGGCAAGTGGACATCTCCCGAGGGCTCCTGGGCTGCCAGAGGGATGTCTGACTGCCAGCTTAGGCCTGTTCCCCTGAGGAGTGGGCCTAAGCTAGCAGGTGGACAACCCCTGAGGGTTCCCAGACTGCAAGAGGGCACAGGTCGGGCTGAGGGACGCTCCAACTGCACACATTTTTGTGTACCAGGCCTCTAGTAGGATATAGTCTTGGAGGAAGAACAAGATGTGGAAAATTAGTAATCTAGAGATAGCCTGAGTCTCAGGCTTGGTTAACTGAGAGCAAAGCACTATCATTAACAAATACTTAAAATAAAAGGGAACAAGTTTATAAGGAAAGATAATAGGGTCACTTTAGAATATGACAAGGGGCACTTAAGGCTGTCCTGGAGCTGCTGATGAGGGAGTTATGGGCAGCAGTGAGGCTCTTTTTTTCTGAAGAGAAAGGATGAAATCTTTGAAGAGAGTGTAATACATCACAAGTCAAGAGAATCAAATATAGAAGCCTGGAGAACATCAGCAATGAAGGGGTAGACAGAGGAAGCAAATCAGAAAAATGACAGTGGAGACAGAAGACTCAGAAGAAATTATTCTAATTGATACTAAGCAAGAACAACATTTCAAATTAAAATAGAAAGATATCATCAAATATCATAGATGGGTTCCAAGAACAGTCTTTCAGGTTTGGGATTTCAAAGTTATTGATAAACTTTTGTGTACCATACAGGGCCAGAGTCCTCCATGTAGGGGCACATTTCTGCTCTTTATCTGTAAAAACAAATTCAGAATCTTGGGGAAGTTATGAGAATGGAGGAATACCTGGATCTGGTTCTACACCTCCAAGTAGCAGAGGACACCTGGGCTGAAGGAAATGTGTGAAGACATAAGTTGGGTATGATCAAGGCAAGGTAGTTAAGGGGGAGGTGGCAGTGAGCTTTGCAGCTGCTAATGATATTAAACTGAAGATAAATGATTAGCTTGCAAAGATCCTAGGCCATGCAGTACCGTGCAAACGCAGGTTAAAGTGCAAAGCAGATTTGGGGAAGATGCGTCCAGAGGCGCTGGTCCTCAGCTAAAGCTGCCTATTCAGTTCTTCACGATCTCCTTAACTCATAATTCTGCAAAACGCCCAACATTAGAAGAGTCACCCTCGTTCAAAGGTGAATGAACACTACAAGAGAACCAGCATAAAATTATGCAAAAATAATTTATGTAAAATAAAAACAAGAAGCTTTTATCACAAATAAAAGTCACAGGGGGATTATATACCAGCCAACAAAATGAACCAGGGAACAAATGATTATTTAAAACAATACTTCATGATTTCAACAGTTAAATAGACAATGGAGGGTAGTGGTTTAACACATGCACTTTCTTCTAGACTGTGAGGTTTCAACCCTAGTTTTGCAGTTTATTGGTTGGGTGAGCTGGCAGATGGGTTATAATTTCTGTTTCAACTTCTTTGGCAAAATAAAGAAGAGAATAATACTACTTACCTCATAGATTCATGCAAAGAAGGAAATGATTTAATAGTGCATGGAACAGTGCTTGGTAAATACTACATACAACGTAAATGTGAGCACTTACAACCCAGCAGTGTGGCTCAGTCAACTGACCACCCTCCAAAGCACCAAGAAGTCACTGGTTCAATTCCTGGTCAAGGCACATGCCCAGGTTATGGGCTCAATCCCCAGCTGGGGGCGTGCAGGAGGCAGCCAACTGATGTTTCTCTCTCATCGATGTTTATCTCTCCCCCTCTCCCTCTCCTTTCCTCTCTCTCTCAAATCAATTTTAAAATATATTAAAAAGTAAGTAAATAAATAAATGTGAGCACTTGTTTTTATCTACTTTGAAATAAAACCACAAGTAAAAACATTTTAAAAATTGCATAACAACAAAGAGAGCTCGAAAGTGATGCAACAGAATTCATGGGGAAAAGTAGTAAACAAACAACCCAAAAAGCAAATAAATGATTGCATAAATTATAAGCTAGCATGGCAAATACATAAATATTGGAAATCAGTATGTGCATTAGGACATTAGAAATTATTTTAAAATATCAAATAATTATTTAGAGTTTGTTCAATGTAAAATGTATTTAAGGGTTTTATTTCATGTACTGTTTATGGGGCTATAGAAAAAGGATATGCTTCAGATCTTTCTACATCCCTTCAAAGCATCAGTTTAAATGCACAATTTGAGGGTCTTCTTTTCAATGTTAATACGCTCTTTTCCTGATCCTCCATCAGTAAAATGAAGGAAGAGGAGAGCCATGTCACAATCAATCAGTGAAGGCACTAAATCATCATATTTTTAGGTCAAGGCTTTCTCTTTTCCATCAATGGCAGCTTATTAATGTATTTCATTTTAACTTTACCTTTTCAATATACATTTAAGAAATAAACAAAATAAGAGCTCTCATCTTAGCACCTGAAAGGCATTTCTAAAAGCCAAAGAAAGCACCTTCTGGAGAAAACTGATTCCCTCGTATGAAATTTATTTATTATTTTTTAAACATCTCTCAATTTGATGTCGTGCATTTCATTGATATCTTATTTTGAAAGAATTATCTATTAATTAGTAAAGTGGGTGTTAAAATTTTTTAATTGTTAATTTTGTCTAGTCTTTGTCTCATTTTTATATCTATCTTACCTTCACGTGCATATTTTAATTCGTAGAACATTGTTTTATTTGTGTTTTCTATGGTATTATATAGTTAGTGTTAGAAACATATATTAATTTTAAAAGACTGTTACATTAGTTTTAATTCTATATAAAAATATGATGCTCTAGCTTTTAAGCAATCTTACCTAACATGTGCATAATGGAAAACCATATAAAACAAAAATACCTTAATTTTGAAAATAGATTCTTATTATTTTCCAATAATGTGACATACTCTGCTTCTCAATATGTGTGAATATATATGCTTGAAATTAAAAAGAAAAACTGAGAGGTTGACATGATTTTTGTCAAAAATATCTTTGAAAAATTTAGGATATGTTTTTCTAGCACCCACAAGAAAATTGAATGCTTTTCTATAAATCATACTAAGAACTACATAAATTAAGTTAAACATGTTACCTGATTTTCAATGTAATTTTTTAAAGGATGCAAGACACAATAAAACTCTTCACAACATCATTTGACTTCGTAAACAGCATTGAGTGTAAATATTCTTTATAGGTTAGTTGGGTTGCAAGTAAAGAAAAGTTATATATTTAAAAAGGGTCAATCATCAGTGTACAAGCTGAGTTTGTTGGAGTTCTGTGAATAAAAGACAGGAGAGAAATTCCTGGCTTTCTTCTAGCTGGCATTTGAATCAATGTAAGCAGGTGAGATCACCCAGCCAGAGTGTGAATTGAGGTCAAATTGAGAAGTGTGAATTGGGAAGCAAAGGGGTCCATGAAACTTCAAAAGACATTTTTAAGCATCAATTACAGAGACACTAAAGAACCTAAAGAGGAGTAACTAGAGAAATGGCAAAAATGGGAGAAAGAAGTGCCTTGGAAGAAAAAAAAAATGGAGCAGAGAAGCACCCGGAGCAAAGGGAAAACAAGATACTTAAAAAGGAGCAAGTGTTCAACCTGTGCTGCCTTCAAGGTCAGAAATGTGCCTGCTGTGGAAGGACATGGAGCACAGAGCTCATCTTTACCGGAGGAAAGTAGTTAGTGATATTAGAAGCCCTATTTCAAGGTGATCAGCATGAGTCATTATTGCTGAGCAAAGTGGGGAATAGATTAAACTATTATAGAACAGACTCTCCCAGCTGTGAATGGAAGGGAAATAAGTCCCATAACCTTGAGGTAAACATAGGGTTGCAGTGATGGTAATAAAATTTATTTTTGATAATCCTCAAAGTCATTTTAACATTTTAGGGAGTCCCTAAAAATGTACCATTTGCCATCAAAACCGTAGTCCTTAAGCTTCCTGAAGCGCACTCTTACCTCCAGCACAGCACTCTCAGCTCCCACAGCCCTTGTTTCCTCTCCTACTTTGGCTGCTTTTGCTGTTGGCTGCTGTGTGACACCACCCACTTACGTATTTTAGTGTATGACACAACTCAGATCACTGAGTCCTCTCCTCCTCCCTTCTCATGTGTGCTATCTTCTTCCATATCTTTCATTTCTGCCTCAACAGCATCTGTCTCAAATGGCAAAAACACTCTTCCCCCTAGTTTGTTCTGTCTCTATTACATGCTTAAAATTAACAATGAATTAGATTTCTTTGGACAGAGTAGCTAGGATTATTTTCTGAAAGTAGTGTCATATTATTTTAAACATCCTATTGTCTCAGGCCTTGAGCAGATGTTAGAGCTAATAACAGAACCACAGAATAACCTGAGCGGCACACATAGAGTCAGTACAGATGGAGCAGAGAAATGTAGATAAGCAAATTAGAAGTAATCTCATGGCCTTTGGAGCACAGAATGAGAAGCAGTTTGGAAATGCATGTGGATAGATGGATTGAGAACATTTATGCATTTCCTAGATTCTGGTTTTTGCCCTTGTGTGTGTGTGTGTGTGTGTGTGTGTTTTTGACTATCTATTGCTTTGAAAGAATCAGGAAAAATAGATTTTTCTCAGTAAACCCCTGCATCACCTAACACATTGCAGTGGATAGGCACTCAATACATGTTTGGAGACTAATTTACCCTAAAAGACCCAAATATTCTATTGACTGAATGAGCAAATTAAAGTGCAATAATTAAATATCCAATCGATGAAGTTATTCCAAGTAAACCAAAGCTTAGAAGTCTCAACATTTCAGAAGAATTTCAGAATCACTGTTTGATAGGCTAAGACAATATTAGTTAATTCTCATTAAAATACTGAAATCAAATCTTGTTAGTTTTTTAATCAACATGAAATTAAATGCTTACTTTTCAAAATTTGTTGTAATTATTCACTAAATAAAATTCACTGTTTCATTATTTATCATTAGTGGCCCATTTATATAATGTGACTGGTTGACATGTTTTGTTTTCATCTTTGAAAAATTAACAAGGAATTAGATTTATTTCAAGCACCAGAACCTTATATTTATATGTGAAATGGTCCATAGAATCTATTTTATGTTATTCTTTCTGAATACAGTCTTAAATGAACATTACTTAGCACTTTCTTCCTAAAGCCTTTTTATCTTCTTTTAAAATTCTTATCCAGATGATTTATTATTTGCTGATTAAAAATGAAGAAGACCACAAGTTTATTAATTGTTAGATTTATATCTGTGCCCTGAAAGTGAGTGAATCTAATGTAAATTCTTTGTCATATGCAAATGTAAAGTAGATTTATATAATCTAACACATTTACCAAGGAAATTTAATGGTATGCACTAAAAATTATTTTGCAGGACACATATCATAAAATTTGCATTGTAAACCAAAGACTATCTGTAACTCACATATTACATGAGATCATGGTTGTAGCCTGCAGACCACTTTAATCCTACAAGTACACATAAAGAACTTTAGAATAGGGAGAAGCCATGTGGTTTGCTTGAATGAAAAGTATTAACTTCAAACCACAAAACCAAATCAAATTCAATCACACACAAACATAAAAATCTAGAATCCCTAATAGTCACCAAAGATGTACCAAATTCAAATACTATATGACTGCATCTGGATCATAGAATATGGTTGTCGTTCTTGTATTATATCACATGAGGTTCAATGTTGTCAAATATTTACTTGTAATGTTCACACTTTCTCTTGTTTTGCTATAATTTGGGTCATATCTACTTTAGAAGAAGACAGAGGTGATCATTCACTTATTTAATATGATACCTATCCTATTTAGAGCAAGTAATTTCATACTCTGTGACAATTAAAATGTGGTAAGAGGCATTTAGTCAAAATCAAGATCTAGTGTTAAGAGGCACTGAAATAAGGCTCTATGTCTTCATAGTCATCCAGCCAAAGGGTAGTTTGGTTTCATAGATAACTATCTTAATGATTATTTTTAATTTTCCTTTTAGTAGTGTAACTTTATATTTAGAAGAGTTAGTGAATAAAATAATTACCCGTCTCAAGTAAAGGGCTTGTCTTTCTCACTGTCCTACATAAAATCTTTAGATAGAAAAAAAAAAAAATCAAAGCCTTGTATAATAAATGAATTAATTGTAAAATTAATTGGGCCATGTTTCTACTTTTAAAAATCAAGTTACATTTTAGTGAGTCTGTGAAAACTTTTACCAAAAAAGAAATCCATAACCAGACTGAGTATACTAATAAAATTGGCTCCCTGCAATTTTTAGAAATATTTTATGCATCTTATCTAAGATGTTTAACATATATGATAAAGCAAAATAAAAAAAGTTATTAATAAAATAATAGTGAACTATTTTATAATTCTTTATAGACATGAAATATCACTGATTTGTTTATAATATTAATGTTTTTTCATTGGCTTTTACATTAAAAGTCTCAAATTCCAGAAATTTCACATTAAGAAATATTTTAGTTTCTATTAATACTAAATCCTTAACAAAAGCATAAGAAAATATTCTTTGTATCCAAATTGGATGACATTTTACTCATCATTGTTTTGCTTATTTTTTAATCTTGCTTTATTATTTGCATCACTGCATTAGAGGCATTAACTGAGGCAATGTAGAAGAATTTGGCAGTGCCACGAAATACTTCTACGAAATGTGTGTGTGTATGTGTGTGTTTTAAAGAATGGAATCAGAATGTCATTCTTTTGCCCTTTAATGAAGTAAATACACATCATAGTTGTTTTCTTAGTGAGCTTCATGGTGCTGAGAATTAGAATGCTGACTTTAGACATAAAGATCAAGGTTATGGTACAAAGAACCAGAACTGTTATAAAAGAAAGATAAAGAAAGGGGAAAATGGAGGGAGGGAAGAATAATTTATTTCTTGCCAAAATATCTTTAATTTTCTTACATGACTACATGTGGTGTTTTAATTTTCCTCTCTCAAATTCAGTCTCCCATGTGGTTTCTATGAGATGTCCTCAAAAGCAGCACTTTCCTAACAATTTCTTCCATCAGCACACGCCCTGAAAATGTGAAGTCTGGAATACTTTAACACTCCCACATACACACATGTAGAAAATAAACCAATCACTGTTTCCACACAAAGTGCAACAAATCATAAATATTTACTGGGAGTGCATAGAGCTTTGAGATCAAAGTGTGGCTTTGAAATTAAGGTCTAGCTGAGTTGTGTTCTAGCATTAGTACTTAATGGCTGTAAGACTGTGCCCATGTTTATCATCCCCATCACTGCTGTTTGGCACAATCTCTGTCATCTTGATTTACTTGTTGTTTTAGCTAAGGTATAAAGCCTGGCTCCAAGTAACTATTTGTTGAATGTATTAATGTATAATCATACCCCAAAGTTATAATCCAAGTAAGAAAATAGGTATTGTGACAGATACAATTAAAATTATGGTTAATGGTTTTTAAATGAAAGAATCAGAGATTTCTGAGGCAAAATGGCATTTCATAGTTGAAAAGACTAAATCATGAAGGACCCTGAATCACAGGTAAGAAGTTTGACTACTTTCTTAGGCAATTGAGTGTACTTATTAGGATGCTGTCTTCACTTCATCTTAATCTGTTACTTTATCAGGAGTACCAGACAAAGGCAGTGAATCAGGAGAGTCGAAAGGTCCAAAAGAAAATGCATTTTTGGATAGTTTAAACAGGAATTGCTCAATCTGCAAGAACTTCCTCCAAGAACTAAATAGACTACAATTCCGGCTAGTTGCAGCTAAAGGAAGAAATGAGGAAAAAATTAATCCACTTGCTCCAATGAGTCAAAAGTGTGTCCAAGGTCCATAGATTCTCTTGAACTTTTAACTTTGGCTTGCATCCCTGAGCAGGACAAACATTCTTCCAGCCCTTGTTAATAGGGAAGCCCCAGAGTAGCATGCGAGGGGTGTGCATCCCTGGTTTGGAAGTTGTGCAGGAGGTGTTGCATTCAGATTGCGTAGCCATGAGGTTGATACAGTCAGAATTACTATGTGGAGTGACTAGACAGTTGTTCTGGTGCTCAACTGAATTTATATGACACAGAAAGCAAACCTGGATTATACGGCTGAGATTTTTCTAGGACTTGTTTGGTATTGCAGCATGATCTAGCTTATCCAGACTAACGGAGAAATTGCATGGGAAGCTGGGTGTTCCAATAACAAAAAATTAAATATGCGGTGTTGGCTTAGCAATTGGGCTGGCGCAGTAAAAGAACAGATATTGGGATTTAGAAAAATGGCAATCCATATTTTGCATAAACAAAATATTTAGTGAATCTGTTGTTTGCTATGATTTATGAAGTAGCATGTGTGTGGATGTGTTTGCAGCATCAGGGAAAGAGTTAGAAAATAGACAAAGAGTGTGCTTTTGTGCAAATGGCTGCCTTTGACGTGACATTAGAAAAAAGAGGTGCACTCAGGAAATAACTATCTGGAATAAAGCAGGGATAAAAGAAATCAAGAGATTCCGAAAAGTAAGAGACTTATAATTTTAAAATTGGTGATTTATTCGAGAATAAAAACAGTAGATCTTTGCACAACAAAATCAGAAATTAGGTTTTGTGACAAATATGAAGGATCAGACTGAGGAAACGGCCTTCACACTTCCTGCTTTAACCCCTAACAGTTTAAACCGACACAGGAAAAGGATCTGCTTAGGGTGCAAGTTTTACTCTGCAGTTTCACTATTCGCTAACCTCAGAGGAGCTTCCTTCCAGTTGACAGACAAGAAAGGGGGCGAGAAAGCAGAGAAATGAAACAGATCTATGAACTACTCAAAGAATATATCTGTGGTTACTGGCATGTGGAACTAAATGGAATCAATTTTTGAAAGTAATACTGCCAAGGAAACTGTGAGCCTGAACTAAACTATCCTGTGATTGAGAGGTTTAGGTGATTCTTGAGCCCTCAAGTACTTGAGCCAGAAGTTGCCTGATAAATCCGCTAAGTTATCAGGTAGAGCACATCACCAGTACCATTTCTGATGTCCAAGAGGATAATAAAGTAGGGAAACCTCCATTAGGGTGAAGTCAGGAGCCAGGGAGATAAAAGGAAAAAGCAGGTCATCCCAAGAGGGAGAATTGTGTCTTGATGTGCCCTTAAGATGTTTAATCAGAAGAGCTTCAAAGTTGCTGTAGACAAGGGACTGCTCCCCCATTCTACTCTTTTATGAGCAGAGTGCTTATCACTGTCCTTCTGCCTTGTTTCATCATTGTCTAGTGTGTAAACATTGGGAGACAGCACAGAACTTAGTGTATAGCACCTAGCAAAACTATGTCACCCAGAGATCCCAGACTTCAGTCTCCCCAATGTGACCGCATGGAGTTAAGAGATGGAATGTTAGGTGAGAGTTTCACTGCCATAGATCAGCTCAATGTCACCTAAATGCTCTTGGCTATCCCACCTCTGACACTGTGTAAGGTCACCAATACCCTTCTGGTTCCCAAGTCTGGTAAACTAACTACATGCTGTCATTCCAAAAAAAAACTCCTTGACTTCCTCTCATGTGCTAAATGCTCTTCTAAACAGCCTAGGTGGCAAAAATAAAATAAAAAGAGCCCAAGTCCCTGGTCTCTTGGAACCAAAGTCCTTATGGAGAGACCATAAACAGTTTTTAATATTTGTATTGTGTGAACAATAAAATTTATGAAAATAATACACCCAAATGTACACATGTAAGGATGAATGGATGCAAGTATCTAAAAGAATCATTAAATATTGTGAAAATAAGTAGGATGAGAGGATGGAAGTAATAAGGGGGTCAAGGAAGGCCTCTTCGAGGAGATAATTTATCTTATTTTGATACATCATTGACATTTTAACTCTAAATTTGAAGTTTATGACATTACACTTATTTTTTTTAAACTTTTTTAATGGAGTTTTCCCACAGATATCTCCACCTCTTTTTTTTTTCTTTGCATTATCTGCCTCTGAAATATTTGTGAGTCTTGATGGTCTGTTCTTGTCTTGTTTCCTTTTCTCCATCCACCTGCTCTCTCTCCCTGGGCAATTGCATTATTTCTTCCTTCCTTCATTCATTCAATTCATTCATTCCACATACACTTTTGAACTGCTACTATACGCCAGGCCCTGTGCCAGGCTCTGGGAAAACAATATTTGCTCCCATTGTATTTACAAGAGTAAAGGTAAAGCTGTTAAAAAAATGATTGCATAAGTAATTATTTGATTACAATTGTGATAAATGCAGAAAAGGAAAAGCGCAGGATGCTCTGAGCATATGTTAAAGACATCTAGAGAGGATGAGTAGAGAACAGTCTGTGCAAAGACCCTGTGGCAGAGAGGTGCCCCTTCTGGATCAACAACCCATGAAAGCTAAGAATAGGGAATGCCTCTAATTCTTGTTTGTATCTCCAGCACTTGCACAACATTTTTTAAGCAGAGCGAACACTCAAGAAATCTTTCCTAAACAAATATCTTAAATAATTAATGATGAGAAAAATTAAAGTCAGTGAAAAGGCAATTAGCATAACTGAGAAAATAGTAAGGATTATATACAGTAACATTTACATAATAGAAGTTACCAATGAGATTCTATTAATTCCTTTGTTAGGGGCAAAATATAATTTAAAAACAAGTCTTAACTTTACCAGGAACCCATGTACTAAATAGAACTAAACTAATTCTCAAATTCAAATTCAATTCTCATGGCTTATAAAAGAAATTGTTTTTCTTGCTATCTGAAATGAATGTATATTAAAAAGAAATATGAGCTGGGTTTACTTATGTAGTATTCCTAATATAAAGTTAGGATTTATAACCTACATTAATTATATAAGCTATAAAACAATATTTCTGTGCTCTGCTTTTAAAATTCACTTTTACTCCATAGTAGCACAGTAAGTTTTTTTTGTTTATTTGTTCTTATATTATGTGAAGGTGATAGGGAAAAAAGAGAGATTTTGAGAGTCCTTTATTTTCCCAATCTAAGATCTGCTTCTTTTACAATATGCATTAAAATTTAATTTCAAAATTCTTCTCCATATATGACCTCACTTAAGCTTATTCTTGGAGAAGAATAGTATCTTTGCATCTGTTTTATAGCTGAGTGCTTCATAGATTCGGATTGGGTTATACGTAGCTGCCAAGGTAAATCAATATTGTAACTCTTCTAAATATCTCTTTGAATTCTCAACACTGCCTGGTACTCTCTGATGTTCCTCTTCCAGCTCCTAGTCCTTTACAAACGTGTCCTAACTCCTGTTCTTGCAAGTAGTTTTGTTACCTCAGTAACTAGGATAATTATTTCTTGGCACATCCCTGAGAATGTTATTTCTTCTTTTAAAAATGTTGAGTGGAGTTGAGAACAATTCAATCCGTATTGTAAAGACATAGGAAGAGGAGTCTGATTGCAGTAAGTTAGGAGTAAATATAAAGGAAATAGAGGCAATGAGATTACATTTTTTGTAGGTTTGACCAGAGAGAAAATGAGAAGTTGAAAGAACAAAGTAACCAAGAAAAAAAATGTGCTAATTATTAGAAGAAGGTCTTAGTGGGTTTGAAGGAATGGGAAAAAAGGTGAAGGTGTTACTCTCAGAGAAGAATGAATGACTAGGGTGAATATCTTGCTTATAGAGAAAAGAAGTAAGAGATGATATAGTGATTTAGAAAACTAAAAAAGGATAAAAGAGGGAAAACATTGAATGACATTCATCTTCCCATTTAGGAGGCAATATTATCCAAAGGAAAAAATTATGGAAATTATAATGTCCCTACTATTAAGTACTATATGACCCCTTAATATTAAGCAATTATTCAAATGTCACTACCTTTATGTAAACTGAACAAAATACTTTGTTATTTTGCTGTGAGACCAATACCAAACAACTTTTCAGAGGTCTTGCTCAGTAATCCTAAGTGACAATGAGCACAAACTGTGAATAGAATACAATTAGAGGTGAATTATATACTTATGCCATTACCACAGGAAAAAAATCATTATAGATGCCAAAGTTGTGATCAAAGACTCAAGTCTAAATTGAAACTACGGCAAGACCAAATGTGGGACATTCATAAAGTCATTTAAAATAATTTCTAATGGTTATACTAATAGTTAATGTGTTTTTAAATTTTACATTTAGGGTAACTTATTTTCTTTAAAATGGTAAAAGTATTAACATTGATGTGATGCAAAAAAAAATGGACAACAAAGTCTGAACAGTGATGATAAGCAGTGATAATATCATTTAAACTAGCATAAATCACTGATTATAAACCTGATTATAAAACATAAAACCAGATAATAAAAAGGCAAAGCAGTTTAGCCCATGATCTTATTTCACATCATAAATGTGAAAAATTATAATTCTATTGTCTATTCTTTCTATGAAAAGTTAGCTTCTTCAGAAATGTCTTAATGAATAATAAAACCGACTTGATTTTCCCCACTGCAGTCAACTTCTCTGTCATGCTATTAATGATTAATAATGACTGAATGCTCAATCATTTTTTTCTTTCTCAGATAAAAGTCGCATTCTAATATAAGACTTTTTTTAGTTATGCCAGGGTAAAAAGATACTGTGAACATACAGAAGAGCTGAAATAGAAAGAAAAAAATGTCAATCAATATCTCCATTCTACTCAAAATAGTTAACTTATAATACCTAGGTTTCAGTACATTACTTTATCATGTTCTAGAAGAGATGGCATATTTTTGCATGTATTACATTATCTTTATTGGTATTTTTATATTATAATACAATGGATTTGAACTTAGAGCTAGACATTTTTAATAAGAAAGTACAGCAGCATTCAAGAATCTCTTAGCTGAATAAAATGTGACAATCCATATAATTTAAACTGTAGGAGTTCATGCTTGTATAAATGCTTCTCTACATATTTACAAGAACAGCATCCTTTGACAAAGGTCTAAAAATGTCTGTGAAATCCAAACATAATAACATTGTTATTCTGCTATTTATTAACAGAAGAGTGCATCTTATAACAATTAGATGTGAATATTGCAAACTGAATTTAATATTAAGCTATCTTTGAAATGCCACTTTGCAGCAGGTTTACAAATGCTTAAAGCACAGCAGGAGATTAACTCCATCTTCAAATATTAAAGCAAAACCTTTCTTTAACCTGATAAATCTCACTGAAAGCAGGACTCCTTCTCAAGAGAGAATGATTCAACTATCAGAAGAGAAAATGAAACCTCCCAACTATTGTTATCACATGGTCTATTTCCACAATGAAATACAAAGATAGAATGAATAAAGATAGATAGATGATAGATAGATGATAGATAGATAGATAGATAGATAGATGCAACAATGATTAGACTTCTAAATTGGTTTCAATGAATGTGTGTTTGCATGCATGTTTTTATGACTGCAGCCCATTTTTGTCTTAAAATGGTAAGTATTTTAACACTTAATTTTTGCATGTTTGTATGTTACCTCCCATCTACATAAACTCAATGAAGGTCATATTACTTTGCATTCTTCAAGGATGCCCAACTCTTACTGATTTGATTTTTCTGCATAAGCTGTTACATATATCTATCTTAACTAATAAAAGCATAATATTGAAATTAACTATTTCTCCAGAATGGGGTAAGCCACGCCCACCAGACAATCAGAGTGGCTGTATGCAAATTAGCCCAGGCAAGATGGCGGCTGGGAGCCATGGAGAGAGCAGCGAGTGAGTCATGGGAACCAGCGGGCAGCAGAGTGGGCTGGGCGTGTGGTGGCTGATGCCTTGCAGGGTCTGAGGCGTGCAGGGACCCGGCCTGTGGGGCGGAAAGGCTCCACACCCCAGCGGCTCTGAGCTCTGCTTCGGCTAAGAGCTGCTCGGGAAGGAGGTGTGGGGGACTTGGCCTGTGGGGTGGAAAGGCCCCCCCTTGGCTGGTGCTGCTTCCGCTTGGGAAGGAGGCACCAGGGACCCAGCCTGGGGTGGAGGGCAGTTGTGAGGGACCTAGGCCTGAAGGGGAGGATAGTTGGGGGGGACCAGGCTTGCCTGGGTGGAAAGTTGGGGTGACCAGGCTGGCAGAGGAGGGCTGTTGGTGGCAATCTAGGTCTGCAGGGGAGGCCAGTTGGGGGGGACCCAGGCCTGTAGGTGAGGGTAGTTGGAATGGACCCAGGCCTACAGGGGAGGACAGCTGTGGGTGGGGGGACCCAGGCCTGCAGAGGAAAGCAGTTGTGAGGGACCCAGGACTGCAGGGGAGGGCAGTTGGGGGAACCAGACTGGCAGAGGAGGGCTGATGGTGGGGATCCAGGCCTGCAGGGGAGGACAGTTTGGGGGTACCCAGTCCTGTAGGTGAAGGCAGTTGGGATGGACCCAGGCCTGCTGGGGAGGGCAGTTGTGGGGGACTCAGGCCTGCAGGGGAGGACAGTTGGGGGGGTGCCATCCTGGTATGGGGAGGGCAGTTAGGGTCAATCAGGCCAGCACAGGACCAGTTAGGCATTTATCAGGCTTCCAGGGGAGTGGTTAGGGGCAATCGACATTTGAGAGGTCAGGACCCAGCAGTCCTGGATTATGAAAGGGACATTGACTACCTGTTTAGGCCCGATCCCAACAGTGGGATCGGGCCTAAACGGGCAGTCGGACATCCCTCAAAGGGTCCCTGATTAGAAAGAGTGCAGGTTGGTCTGAGGGACATCACCCCCCCCACCACCCCCCACCACCCCCCGCCCCCACTCTGTGCATGAATTTTGTGCACCAGGCCTCTAGTACTCAATATAAAGACGCCTTACAAATTAATTTTCTATCTACCTACACCTACCTCCTATCCATCCATTTAGCTAATTAATTACTATCTATCTATATATTCATCTTTAATTTTTCCACCTCAGCTGAGGTGAAGAGAATTTAGTTTTTGAATTCGTCATACAAACTATGAGTCAGCCATCAATCGTTTTGCACATGTGTCAAAGGCAAAGTGTTATAATGCTGACTGGCAGCTTAATGTGGGTAGTGCTAGTGCTCCATGTTAATTACAGTAACTCCCTGTGAAGCTGGAATTCTTTCCTGGACTATTCCTTCAGAACCATCCACCAGGAGCCTTGAAGTAACTATTTCACAAGCACGATCGAAAAATGCAATAAAAAGCCAGAATAAACACATTGCCAAAAATCACTAAATCTTTTTAACAAAGAATCATACCTAACTCATTTGAGTTAAGGAGAATTGCTAATATAATGTTACTAACCACTTAAATGGTTCTATTTTTCTTTCTCTGGTTTTGTTAATCCTTTTCTTTAATTTTTTCTAGCAGAGAAATGCCAAGTGTGGACCAATTGAAGAAATTATTTTTAAGTAGATGTTTATTTCCAAGAATTTATAATGAGATGATCAGCTTTATTTCTTAAAACCAAATAGCTCAGTGATATATAGTAACACCTCACCCCTAACTTATCAAATATAGAAGGGCAAATTCACTTCCTACACACAGCTATTTGCTTTCTCTATTTTATGAGCATTGCCACTCTCTTTAAAATTGAGTCTATAAATAATATATAAGTGAAAATCTATCAGATGTTGCTTGTTTACTTGTATAATACTAATAATTCAAGATTTATATCTTATATTTTAACTGAGGGAATCTGATTAAATCATAGAGCTACTGAATATAATTTTTCAATTCTATGGATTTGGCTAAAGAAATTAAAGTTACAGAGATGGAATAGCTTTTCTAGTTGAAATAAAAGGCTGAAGTGGAAATGTGAAAGTGGTTTCAGAGAATGATCAACATGATTCTCAATCTTAGTGACGCCAATTGTCAACTATAAAACATGAATCCAGTTTTTAAACTTTCAAGAGAAGGTTCCTTAATCTCCCTTAACCTTCCTTATCTGTAAAACTGGGGTGCAATAACAGATTCCTCATGGAATAGAGCTAAATATCAAACTTGGTAATATTTTAATAGAATATTGAGCAGGATTTTCATGTGCTCAGAATTGGCCATGGCTGCTCAAAGTGCAGATGAATAAGGCATCCAGTCTGCTTTCTTAAACAAATCCACTAATGCTGACTAAGGAAGAGGTAGAACAGGTTTGACCACCAACAGCAACCATCCAATTCCACATTCTCTGGCTATGTAAGAACAGAATGGAGAGGAGGAATTAGTTCTGTTCTGCTTTGGAAGAGTGGCTCATTGATGGAACATTGCCCTGTGCGCAGAAAGGTTGCAGATTCGATTTCCAGTCAGGACATATACCTGAGCTGTGAGTTTGGTCTCTAGTTGGGGCACATACTGAAGGCAACTGATCAAATATTGATCACATCAGTGTTCACATCAATGTTTCTCTCTCTCTGATTCATATTTCTCACATTGATGTTCTCTCTCCCCCTCTTCTCCTTCTCTCTCTAAAATCAATAAAATATATTTAAAAAATAAAATAATGGAACAGTGGAAGCTCTTTGGCTGGAGCTCACTAAGCTGAAATATCTGCTGACCCACTTTGGACCTTATGAGAGCTTGATGACATCTCCCACATTAGGATGGTGTAATAATCACCATTTGCTTAGAGTCTGGATGCAAAGAAGGCTTCAGGGCATGAAGTGAGAAGCGGCTGTAATGTAGAATGTAAAGGGGAAATCTGGTTCACCTCTATTCATCTCAGTAGACCTGGAAAACATAAAAAGAGAATGTCATGGTTTCTCTGCCTCCACCTAAAAGAGCATGAAGGCCAGTGGAGGAAGGAGAGGTTGTGGGACTGCTCCTAAGGCTTCTAGCCCAGGCACAGAACTATCTTCTAGGGTGTGAGTTGGGGGCTCAGTCTTTGGGCAAAGGTTGGATTGGCTGCCTCTGCTACAGAGATCTTCACCTGGAGGGTGAGAGGCTTAAGCTGAATACCACCCAAGAAAACAATAGACCACGTCAGCATAAACCCCCAGAATAAATGAGAAGTACTAGTATAAATAAAACCAGCTCAGCCAGCATGGCTCAGTGGTTGAGCATCAACCTAAGAACTAGGCGGTCATTGTTCAATTTCCCATTAGGGTGCATGCACAAGTTGTAGGGGTCACTCCCCAGTGCAGGCATGCAGGAGGCAGCTGACCAATGATTCTCTCTCACCATTGATTTCCCCCTCACTTTCCTCTCTGAAATTAATTAAAAAAATACATTTAAAAATAAAATAAAACCACAGGATTTAACAAAAACCATTCAAAACTACTTGATAAATAGCAACACATTGCAAAACTTTTAAGTGATAAGGACAGGAAATTGTGAGGAAAGAAGAATACAGGAAGATTCAACTTGGGTTGTCTAGGAACTTCCTGTAGCTCAGCTAACACTTTTCAGATGTAAAAGCTGATGCTCAATGACTTTATATAAATTGTCTTAGGTTACAAAAATTAAGTTAAAATTTAAACTTAGCTAACGTTTACACTATTTCTCCTGGTCACTAAGAATGACTATTCAATATTTGTTTGTGCAAGTCTTACACTTCAGGGAAGTGGTTTTTTTTAATGTTATACTTCAACATTGCCTTTGAAGTTTAGAAAATTGGAAGGTATAAAAGGAAATCCATAATAGAGTATATGAAGTAAAAATTTAAAGCAGAATATATTTATCTATACTAATGAAATGGTAACATGCAAATTGATCAGAATACCTTCACACAACGATTGAACAGCAGGCTGCGTGGGACAACCAGGCCAGCAGGTCAGGCAGTGAGGGGAGATCAAATGACCAAACAGCAGGTTGTGTGGGGTGACCAGGCTAGCAGAGGGGGGCCGTGAGGGGCAACCAGGTTGGCAGAGGGGGGCAGT
>PVJC01018102.1:0-31708 GCA_004026665.1 Murina feae | reverse complement strand
TACGCTCTGCCCCCAATGTCACTGACACCCAACACCCACCCGGGGCCACTCCCCTTAGCCCTCATCCTGGGACCTTCAGCCTTTGGAAGGCATAGCTTCTAGTCTTCCGGTCGAACCTTCCCATTTCTCAAGTCCTGATTCCATGGAGGCCTCGGGGCATTCTTCCTTCCTCAGCCTCTATTATCCCCGTCACCGGGCTTCCTTGTGCCCATTTTTCACTCCTTCCTGGGCTCTACTCCACAGGGGACTGTCTAAGTCCCTCTTTCACCCAATCCTTGACTCCCCTGTACCTCTACCGCCGCACTGCACACAGCGGGCAAAACTCCACTGACGCAATCCCTCCTTCTCCTCTGCTCCCATGCTACATCGCTGACTACACTGCATTGATGGGTGCCGAGAATGCATGGTCTCCCTCCAGCAGGCCACCCACCATCGCCACACCTTTTCCTTGTACTTTTTCAGCTCCCTTTTCAAGTCCATGCCTCTCTCCTTGCTCCAGAGACGCCCTGTCTCTTCCTGCATCTTTAACCTCCTCTTTCCAACTGGCCTCACGTTCAGTCCCTCTCACTTCAGCGATCTCTCACCTGTTTTCTCTTTCCAGTTGTCAAAAAAGTTGTCTCAGTGCCTGCACTGACTCCCGTTCCTCCCTTCATTTCTGAGCCCATTAAACGGACGGGCTTTGCTCCCCGGCCCTCTGCTGGGGCTGTTCTCACGAAGGGCATCAGTGAGCTCCCAACAGTGAGCTTCCGAGAACCCACGGGACACGCTGCCATGCCTCCTCTCACAAGCCTGGCCCTAGGTTCGACTCCACTGACCCCCGGGTGTTATCCTGAGTCTCCTAACCTGGTTTCCGCAGCACTGCACCTTCTGGTTTACCTCATGGCAGTTCCATTCTTTCCCAGGATCCTTCACGGCCCCTACCGCCCTTTCCATTCATTCGATGGTATTCCTACCATTTGGCCTCAGCCCATGGCTCCTTTAACTTCACACGTGCTCATGCCATTGTTCAAATTACCGACTAAATAGGGACAATTCCAAATACTGGATCATCAGCCCGGCTTCTCCCATGAGCCAGACGCATATCTACATGCATACCAGCTCCTTTCCCTGGGACATGTCATTGGCTCCGCAGACTCCACATGTCAAAAAGCGCTCCTGCTTGGGTGGTGACGTCTGCATGGTTTAGTCTGGAAGTCAGCCTTGACTTCCTCCTCTTACCCAGCGCATCCAATAGCTGTGATTATTCTGCCTCTAGATCTCTCTGAAACCATTCCCTTCCTCATTCTCTCCAGGGTTTTATGCACCTTTAATTAAGGTGACTAGTCCTGATTTTTAATGCTGCATCCTGCAGCATTTTTAAAAAGTCCGATCACTCTTTGTAATATTTTAAGTAATAATAAAAAAGAACACCCCCCCCCCGCCCCCGTCGATGGTGTACCACTTTAAATCTGGTCCCTTTACCTTTAACATCTCTCCTCCAATTCCTGTGACCCTCTCCTCACTAGGCTCCCGCGTGTAGTTTCGTCTCCTTCACATCCCCCCCCACATGGGTGAAGACACAGCCTGCCGAGCACTCTCCTTCATAACTCCTTTCCAAGGCTCTGGCTTGCCCGTGAATAGTGTCTGCCAAAGTTTTAAATACAGACTTTTCAGATTAGAAATGGTTAGCAAGCCAATAAGCCGAACAGTCCCTAATGCCCTACTTTTTTTTGGGAATCTCTAAAGCGTTACCCACACACACATGGCCTCGGGACATGTTCCTAAAGAGGACGTCACAGGACTAGTTTTCTAAGAAACATGTTTGAGAATTTGAGGCTACAGAATACAGTCAGAGCTCCAGCGCCGGGCATCCAGGGTCCCACCGTGCCCGCCGGACGGGTCATCCTAGTCTGACTCCTGCCACCCTGCGCTTCGGCCCCCACGCTGTGGAAACGGCAGACACATGGGCATCCCTACCTTGGTCCCCCTGTCTCCCCCTCTTAGCCAACGCTCATGCTGTGCTCCCTGTCCTTTGAGTCCATCTCCACTTGGCGAATTCCTAATTGTTCCTCACATCGGAGCATGGCTGTCACCAAACGCAGGAAGTCCAGAGCGTGGACTGGACACGGGGCAGTCAGACAGCTAGAGGAGCCAAGAAATGCCCGGTGAGTTGCCAAGACCGGCCTGGGCCCCATCCTTCCAGCCCAACCTTTTGCTCTGTGGGGTGGTGGCGGCTCAGATAGAATTCACAGCCACGCTTTTCCTTAAACACGACTGAGGCGCAAGGAGACGCCTTGTCAGAGACGTGGTGCCTGGGGACCCGAGTCCCGCTCCTCACGGAGAGAGAGGCGCGTGACCCTCCCGTCCACACTCTCCCTCGGGAGCTCTCGAGATCACAGTTCTCAGCCAAGTAGACCGGGAACTCCCTGGATCTGTGTTTACCGCCGGGGGATTGCCAACCTCTGGACACAGCTGTTGTCAGAGCTGGGGGAGGAATGCTCCTGGGACTTAGTGGGCAGAGACCTGCGCACTGCCTGCTGCCCGCCACCTGCCTCACCTGCCATCCTGTAAGCGCCTCTGCGGAGACTTGGTTCGAAGGTCAGGGCGGGTGGGTTCCCAAGGGATAAAGATCCTTCGTATTCTAAGATTTTTTTCTTTGCCAAATTAACACTCTTCAAATACACAACTAAGCATTGCATTTGCAAATCACAGTGCTAGTTCAGAATTATATTAATTCCAATAAGATCTAACTCCCGCCCTGGTGTAGGCACTCACCAATCTGCCAAGAGAACCGTGCTGAGCACTTTCTGCCCGAGACCTCCTGCTCCAGCACAGAATCCAAATGAGGAGCTGCTCTGCCCTCGGGGGGGAACGCCTCTGGTGGGACACAGGCCTGCAGGGAACAGGATGCACTGGATGTGGAGTTCATGAGAGAGACTGGCCAGCCCTGTGCCTGCCTCCTTTCCTCCTGGGCACACAGCTGGACTCCCTTTCCCAGCGTCCTTGGTGGCTGGGCGTGCCTGGGTCTCTGCACTCCAGACAAGGGGTCACGGTGAGCCAGAGCGATGGGAGTCACTCCCAGTTTGGCCCCTGAGAACCTCTCCCCTTTCCCCTTTCTCCTAGAAGAGGACTCTGAGACCCTAGGGGATGGCACAGCCACAAGGCACACTGGTCATCGAATGGATGGGGAGAGTTTCCCACGGGAGAATGGATGGGGAGTTTCCCACGGGAGAATGCCCACTTTGCGGGGACACGTCCGCGTGTGTTGTGTAAACAATAGAAATGTGGGCATTGTGTGCTACAGCAGCTTGTGTCACTGTCCCAACACCAGATGTGTGCTCGCCATTCCCCCAGGAGGAACCAATCTCATTTGTGGCCCCATCACCCTTATCAGGACCTTTTTTTATTTTGATTAATCCTCACCTGAGGATACTTTTTCCATTGATTTTTTTAGAGAGGATAGAAGAGAATGGGAAGGAGAGAGAGAAGAATGAGAGAGAGAGAGAGAGAGAGAGAGAGAGAGAGAGAGAGAGATGACTCTCTCACATCCACTGTATCTCTCACATCAATTGGTTGACTCCTGCATGTGTTCTGAGCAGGCTGGGGGCAGATCTACAAGCAAGGTATGCGCTCTTGACCAGATACCAAACCCCTGAGGCTCTAACCTCTGAGCAATTGGCCAGTGCTACTTACAGAGGCCTTTATCACAACCCCTGGATGAGGCTGTACTAATGCATTTGCTACACAAATGCATTTGTATCTGTGCCCTGCCGTGGTTGCCGCTGACTTTCTTGTCAGGAGAGGTTTACAGGTGGCGACCTGACGAGGAGGGGGGCTGGGAGACTTGTCAAGGAGCCGACTGCCCAGCAAATGCCCTGGTCGCTGCCAACCTAAAAAAAAGGGCGAGTTTCAGACACATTGAACAAGAATGAGAAGTGCCAGATGCTCCGTCTAAAGAAAGGGCGCGGGCCTCCGGAGCAGACTGCGGTGGTGATGTAATGGTTCTGGAATAAAAACAGAGCTTAAAGTCTAGCCTCTGCCACTTACTGTTTATGACATTGAATTATCCCCGCCATCACGGTCTGCCTGCTTCTTCCTCTATAAAAAGGGGATCATAAGAGCATCTCCCCCATGGGGCGGGGGGAGTTGAGAGGGAATGAGCAACTGAATTAAAAAAAGAATCATCTGAGTCAGAGGCACAGTGGAGGAAGAGATGCTCACTCACTGTTGAGTCAGCGATCCGAATTAATTTCAGAGATACACTGAGTCGGCGTTTTCCCGGTAAGGGTTCTCCCCTAGATTTAATTAGAAAGGCACATTCGACGCCCTCCCAGGGCACTTCTCCTTCTGCATCGCCCCTACGAAGTCGTTTACAGACAGGACGCTGCTTTGTTTAGCACAGCAAGGGGACTTGCCCGGGGTCCTCGCCCGCAGCAGTGAATGCTGCATCGAGGAGCCTGCAGCTATGCTTCATGTTTTCGGGAAAACAGACCTAGGACAGCCTGGGGGTCTAGGAGCCACTGGAAGGCTGCATGGGAGACGGTGGCCAGGCAGAGGGGCACAACAAGAACTTGGGGGATGGTCTCCAAGTCGCAGTGGGGAACCTGAGGCCTAGGAGGGCCTGTTGCCCAAGGTCCCCAGCGAGCAGGCCATAGGTGTGACTGCAATAGCTTCGCTCTTATGTGGCCCACGTCCAGGTGAAAGCACCAGGGTCCCCTTCACGACCCCCCAGGCCCTGGCCGGGTCCAGTGCAGGCAGAGGAGCGTGCTGGCCTGCGTGTCTGGGAACTGGCTCCAGTCTGAACCCTGATTGTCTAGAGGACCGCAGTCCGAGGAGCGCAGTAAAGCTCATGCCAAATGCTTCCAGGGAAGAGTCACCTCCAAATCCCAGGAAGAGGCGGCAGATGTGTCTTCTCCAACTGCCTTATCGTCACGTGCGTCCCACAGGTGAGGAAACTGGGCGATGAGAGGCTAGGCGCCTGGGTCAAGGTACTCCGTTGTCCCAGGATTCAAACTCCCATTGAGCAGCCTTGGTAGTCCACACCCTAAACCGTGACACTGGCCAGAGGACTGGGACTCGGGGCGGGAGGTGAGGTCTCTGCGGAAGAAGAGACGGAACTCAGCCAGGTCCTCAGGGGCCGGGGCCGGGGCCCTGTGCACTCACCTCTCTCAGTAAGTGCTGCGTGCGTGGCTCATCCATGGTCTTGGGACGATGAGAAGCCAGGTCCCTCCGTTCATCTAGGAACACTCTCTTTTCTTACTCACACCAAAAGGCACACAGATGTCTTCTCCCCGCCGTGACGAGTGGCTCATAGCCCTAGACTGGCTCTCTGGGAGACAGACCCGGGAGGTGTGGCCTAGAGGAAACGAATATTTCCCTCCGTGTCTGGTATCAGCGGGCATTATTGCAAGTAGCATTTCCTTTCAGCTTTGAGGAATCCATGTTTTCTGTAGCCCGAAATAAATCTTTGTGGAAGGAGGAAATGACCACGGGTAAAACTGAGTCTGTTTGGTGGCGCCTGGCTCACCCTGGGACAGCTCTGGTATGCCAATGAGCCCAGGCGCCGCTGGCCACTCCACTCCCAGCGCAGGGGTGAGGAAGGTGCTGTCCGGGCCATGGCCCCACCACAGAGCCTCCAGGTGATCAGGCGACAGACATGACGCCTGTTTTCTCTACAATAGGATGAAAACAATACTGGTTCGTTCTACCCTGTGCTTTCAGAGTTGATTAAACCACGGAGGTTTTGCACCCTGTGTTATTCCAACCAACTCATGCTGCTCTGTCCCCTCCTCCCATCAGACTCAGCACCCACTTCCTTTGATAAATCTACAGGGAGGGACATGTTTGCATCTTAGCTCTGCCACTTACTACCTTACGATGGACAATCACCCTCCCCTTCTCTGTGAAGTGGGGACGCTAACGGGACCTCTCTGCGGCATTGCTGTGAGGATGAAATGAGCAAAGTCATGGTCAACCTCTTAGTTCAGAGCAGCGCCCGACACAAAGCAAACAGGCGCTGACTGATCAGCGTCCGCACAATCAGCGCCTGGCTGCGCACCTCGACTGAGTCTTCGTCCACATTCCCATGAAACTGTGGGCCCCTCAGGCACAAGGATGTGTCTTTTCTGTTTCAATACACTCACCTCTGAATGGGGGTGGGCTCCTCCCGCACGCTGTGCATGATGGGACACACTGCCGAGAGGACCAGCTCTGCTGAGCTCTGGTCAGATGTGAGCAGATGTGGAAGGAGGTGAAGTTGAGCAGTGCCCGACTCGCTCAGGGATGGCTCTGGAATGCCAATGAGCCAGGCGCTGCTGGTCACCCGGCTCCTGGAGCAGCCACCCACTCCCAGCGCAGAGGTGGGGAAGGCTTTGGGCCACATCACTCTTGTGCCCTGTCCCAGCTTCTCTCTTGGGTGTCCCACTCCTGGGCAGTCATACTTGTGTAACCGGAAATGTAGGAAGTGAACGCCCTATTTGCAGCTCTTGACCAATGGGATAGAAGCTGATTTCCCACCCTCTAACCCCCCCCCCCACCTCATTTTCTTTACCCAGGGGGGCAGTCCTGAGAAGCATTTTATAAAGTGACTCAGAAAGTCATGCAACTTGTCATTCATCATAGTGGCCAACTTACTTACTAGCCCCTCCTTGCATTGGGTTCTCGCCTTCCTGCTGCACTTCCCCAGGCCCTCATTCCTGCTCTCTGGAATTCCATTCTCCAATGAAGAACCTCCCTAGGAGCCTTTCTCCGTAGGTTGTATTTGCGGGGGGGAGAGGGGGGGCGCGACGGGGGAGGCTAAGGCAACCTGCTTCTCTCCCATCCACAGCAGTTTCAGGAAGGACACTCAGGAAAGACTCTTCCTTCCTTACTCCTCCCACCCCACCCATACACACAACCAGATAGATGACTTTTTTCCCCTGTAGATTTAACTTTACTTGCTGTTTGATTTTACGTTACTTCCTGTTGATCCTACCTTACTTCCTGTTGATTCTACTGGATGGTCTCCTGGTTCAGTTGGACTTCCTGTTGATTCCATCCTACTTCCTGTTGATTCTACTGGATAACTTCCCATTGACTCCATTTCCTTAGCAGCTTTTTCAACAGTTCATTTCTCACCATCCAGCTGCCTCTGCCGTGCCACCATCACTCACCCCCAGCACGCAGCAACCACCTCCACCGTCTCCCTTCTTCCAGCACTCAACAGGGCGAGAGCTCACAGAGTCGGGCACCGTCTGCTCTGCAGCTTGCTCTTTGCCCTCACTCTGGCTGAAGGGTGATAAGGAGAGTCTAGAGGCAGGACGGTGACTTAGGCAACTGCAACAAGATACCCAGGCAAGAGGTGGTAAAATCCCAAGATGCAGAAAAGTTGGCAATAGGCATTTTGCGTTCACCCTCCATCTCTCGTTTCCTGGGAGTCCTGCAACTTATGACCTTGCACCTCCAGGATGCCGGGGGAGGAATAAGCTCACAGAGTCTGATGAACCAAGCACAATTGGCATCGCGGGACTCAAGAACCCACTGTGAGCTGGCTTTTTGTCCTCAAATAAAAGTGCTGCTTCATCCAGGTAGGGCATGGAGCAGCCACAGGGAATTAAATGAATAAACTGCGTAACGAGCTTAGACAAGCCCCAGCCCCCCCCCCGTGAATCACCTGGTACCAGTGCCCTCAGCCTCGGCACTGACGAGCAGCAGTTCCGATGCGAAGGGCAGGAAGGCTGAAGTCGGCTGTTTATATATTCATCACTGTCACCCACGGCGTCTGGAGGGAGGGAGGTCCAGAAAAGGCTTGTCTATGGTTAAACCCAAACTGTAATATGCTGTTTATTTCGGAAGTAATGAAGACCTCTTTTGAACTGACATTTTTATGCCAACCATCATATTTAACCCCCACAATCCTCTGAAGGGGCTCCATGTTACAGATGAGAAAACTGAGACTCCTCGAAGCAAGGGACCATATGGTTACAACTGCTCCTCTTCATTCCCACTCTGCCCTGCTGGCATTCCCTCTGAATCTTCCTTTCGGAGAATGATCCCGGGCTGGCCTGGAAGACTTTTCTGAGTGGAAAGAAGAGACTTTTATCATCGACACACTTCTCAAAACTTATTTTTACCTAGACCCAAAAAACGATTTCTGTTCATCCAAAGCCTGCCTGTCCCTGAGGCCACTCCAGCACCCCTTCCCCCAAGGAGACGCCGGGGGCCCCTCCAGGCTGCACTGGCCACTCCTCCCTCCCAGCTCCATTGCACCTAAGCCTGTGCCAACCCTTTAGTTCTTACCTGTCAGCACCCATTGACTTCTCTTTGTTTATTGTTTAACACTTGGCGGCCATTAGTGCTCGTTCTATTTAAAATAAATACCTGTTAACCAAAGTCCACCACACATACAGCAAGTGCAGTGCTGGGAGCACAGCACATGTTGAATGAGCCCCAACTGAACACAGCAGCGCAGCTAGCACCCAGCTCAAAAAGAGAACATGAGCACCCCTCCCCTCAGGATCTCCCCTCATTCCCTTCTCACAACCCCTGCCCCCGAGGTAACCACTCTCCTGACCTCGAACACTGAAGCTTTGCCTCTTTTTGTACTTTCCATAAATGCAATCATAAATGGAGTCATGCAGTACGTACCCCTTTGAGTCTGACTTCTTTTGCCCACATTACGTATGCTACTTTGTCCAGGGCTATTGTTTTCTCTCAACCTTACATCCACTTTATTGTATACTAGGGGCCCGGTGCACAAAAATTTGTACACTTGGGAAGTCCTTCAGCCCGGCCTGTGCCCTCTCGCAGTCTGGAACCCCTCTGGGGATGTCCACCTGCTGGTGTGCCTGGACAGCCTGGGTGAGGAGCTTATGGTTGTTTGCAGGCTGGCCAAGCTCCCTAGTGGGATCCCTCATTCCATTGGGGTGTGGCCAGCCTGGATGTGGGCCTGAAGGCCGTTTTTAGGCTTTCAGACTGCCCATAGTCCCTTCAGGTTTTGGGTCCCTACTGGGGTGCCTGGCCAGCCTGGGTGATGGGCTGAGGGCTGTTTTCAGGCTTTCAGGCTGCCCACAGCTCCCACTGACCCAATGTCCCAGCAAGGCTGGCTGGAAGCAGGTTTCTGGCGTTTATTTATCTTCTATAATTGATACACTGTTCCTTTAAGCCGAGGCCTAGGCAGGTAACGAAGCCTCTTATTGGCTTCAGCTCTGTGGCTTCTATAATTCAAAGAATGTTGCCTTAGTAATTGTGCCCAGGCCTGCTGTTTGTTTCATCTCTGAGGCTTCTATAATTGCAACTATGTTGCAAAGATGTAGTTGCCTGAGCCTGGAGAAGCCGAGCTGGCCAGCCGGTAGACAGTTTACTCTTGCTGCAACGGAAGCTTCTGTTTACTCCAGCTCTGTGACTGCCGGCCTCCATCTTGGCTGGGTTAATTTGCATACAGCTGCTCTGATTGGCTGGTGGGCGTGGCTTAGGCTCCCGTAGAAACGATCGATTTCAATATTACTCTTTTATTAGATTAGATGGTTGTAGTTTATCCATTGCTAAGCTGTATACCATTGTGAGAATATACCATAGTGGAGTGAGTGCCATTCATCCATTGGTGGGCTTTTGAGTGCTTTCCAGTGTGAGCCTGTTTTGAACTTGCTGAAGTGAACATTCTGGTACATGTCTTCTGGTAGACACATATTCACGTTTCTGTGGGTATGTACCTGGGAACAGAACTGTTGGGCCATGCCATCCCTGTTTGCAGCTTTAGTAGAAATTACCAAACAGTTTTCCAAAGTGGTTGTGTGCATGCAGTCCTCCCGCCAGGGCATGGCGATCCCGCTGCTTACAGCCTCACCAGCACTTGGTCTTGTCTGTCGTCTTCTTTTCACTCACTCTGGTAATGACATCACGATGTGTAATATTGGTTTTAGTTTGCATGCCCCTGACGCCTCAGGAAGTTGAGTTTATTCTCATGTATCTACTAGAGGCCCAGTGCATGGATTCATGCATAAGTGGGGTCCCTCGGCCTAGCCTGCAGGGACCAGGCCAAAACTGGCTCTCCAACATCCCCTGAGGGGTCCCAGATTGCGAGAGGGTGCAGTCCAGGCCGAGGGACCCCCGCCGGTGCACGATGGGGGCTGGGGAGGGAACACGGGAGGGCTCCAGGGTGTTTCTGGGCCATCTTGCCCTGTCCCAATCAGCCGGACCCCAGCAGCAAACTAACCTACTGGTTGGAGAGTCTGCCCCTTGGTGGTCAGTGTGCATCATAGCAACTGGTTGAACGGTCTAAAGGTCAGACACTTAGCAATTAGGCTTTTATTATATAGGATTGGCCATTTGAATCACCTCTTTGGCGAAGTCCCTGTTGAAGTATTTTACCCATTCACCTGTAAGACCACCTCTTTTTCACACAGATTTGGAGGGGTTCTTTATATATGCCGAATAAGAGTCCTTTCTCGGATAAATGTACCGGAAACACTTCTCCCACTTTGTGAGTTGCCTTTCCACTCTAGTGCGTCATCACCAACAGACCTCTTTAACTGTAACATACATATATGTGTTACCTTTTCCTTCATGATTAGTGACTTTATGTTCCACTTAATAAACCTGCCTACTTCAGGGCCATAAAGACGTTCTCTTCCATTTCCCTTTAACAGCTTTATTGCCTACCTTTCTCATTTAAAGCCACCTGGGAACATTGTGTGAGGAACGGATTGAGGCTCGTTTTGGTTCTGTCTCCTTCACCGGACACCACTGTGGAGGAGACGGTCTGTCCCAAGGCTCAGGGTCCCCTTTGTGACCTGTTCTTGGGGCTCTCTGTGCTAGCCCACTGCTAAACTTTCCCACCTGGAACCCACCATGCCGTCTCCACCATTGTAGCTTTCTACCTGGTCGCCCGCCAGCTTTGCTCTTTTTCTTCAAGGTTGGCCCGTCCACGTGAACTTTAGAAGCTGCTTGCCCAGCCCTGGCCTGGGGGTTCCGTAGACTTGAGCGTCGTCGGGTACACCAGAGAGCTTGGTCCCGGGTTGGAGTGCATATGGATGGCAATGGATGGATAATTCTCTCTCACATCAAGGTTTCTCCCTCTCTCTCCCCCTGCCTCTCTCTCTCAAATCAATAAAACATATTCTCAGGTGAGGATAAGAAATCCTCTTGTCTAGTTTCTGAAAACACACACACCTTGCCGGATCTGGACTTGGACGGCTTTGGGTGACACCTTCACGATATGGAATATTTCGACGCATCCCTTTAGGTTTCCTTTCACTTCCTTCCGTAGGTTTCGCAGATTTCTGCATCAGATCTTGCTCGTCTTTTGTTCTACTCCTGTATGGGATTTTGTGCTATTTTATAATACCTTTGACACTTCACTTCCAATTTATTGCTTGCATTTGGCAATCGCGCTGAATCTCGGGTGTGTTGCTTTCATATCCAGTGAGATGGGCGATGAGCTTCACGGAGCCTGTGCCTTATTGCCCCGGTGGGCTGCAGGTCCTGAAGGCACTGGGCTCACAGCGGGACACAGCGTAACTCTCACACCAGCCCGAGGAGCCAGGCTCAACGATGCCCGATGGACAGATAAGGCAACCAGGACTCAGGGAGAGGAAGCCATTTGCTCAAGGTCACACAGCTTCCTGCGTGCGACACAGCCCAAGACACGCTGTGCCATCTGATTCCAGAGTCCGCATTCCTTCTGTCACACCAGGCAGGGTGCCAGGTATCAGGGCCTGCGCTGTGAGAACATCTCTTTCCTCAAGAGCAAGGCACGTGGACATACTCCGTGGTTTCTTGTGCGAAGGCAAACCCTTCCCAACGCACCACTCCTGTCCCCGTTCTCTGCTCGTCTGTGGGAGAAACGTGTGTGTCCAGTTGCCAGACTGCACATGGCTCCTTTAAGAGAGGGCAGCGTGGGGCCCTGATGCGCCTGCTGCTGGCCGCTGCTGTGGGGGGAGTTCACTGGGGCCCCCCTTCTATTCCCTGGTAAGTAAGGAGGCTCAGCCCCGCAGCGTATGCTCATTGGTCACTGGGACAGCCTCTCTCCTGGGTCTCTGGTCAAGTGTTTGCCCATTAATTTGCTAGAATTCTCTGCATATCCTGGATGGCGCATCTCGTCAGTGCTCTATGCTGCAAATATAACGCTCTGTGCGTTTCTACTCTCTTTGAGGAAGAGTTCTTCATTTCATAGCATCCAATCTGCCAGTTACTAAAGGAGAATACAAAGGCTTGTTGCACCCGGCTGGCATGGCTCAGGGATAGAGCATCCACCTATGAACCAGAAGGTCACAGTTCGATTGCCGGTCAGGGCACAGGCCCGGGTTGGGGCTCGATTTCCAGTAGGGGGCGTGCAGGAGGCAGCCGATCCATGATTCTCTCTCATCATTGATGTTTCTCTCTCTCTCCCTCCCTCTCTGAAATCAATGAAAATTATGTATTTTAAAGTCTTATTCGGCATGCCCTGGGCTCCCCAGACGGTTTGCGGGAGAACCTCCCGACGGAAGGGCTGTTCTCATACAGGTGTTCCTGGGAGGCCTCCCTCTGACGTGCCTCCCTGGTGCTCCCTTTGCAGGGAAACAAGGGGAGTCTCTGCCCGCTGGCAGCTTGCATTCCAGGGGAACTTGAGGAGTCCGCAGCCCCCCACGTGACAGTAACTCAGCAGGGCTGCGGCGGACTGCGGGCGGACCTGGTGGCTGTCAAAGGGGCAGCGCTCGGAGACCTGGGGGGAGAGCACACCAACAGCAGGGGCTGTAGAGTAAAATGAAGGGAAAGCAACTGTTAGCTTTACCGAAAGATGGCAACGCCCCGACGGGTCAGACTTTCAGAAACCAGGAAAGGAAAGCCATCTTAGAGGGGCCACCGAGCTTTCAGACACGACAGCTGTGCAGCTTGGCCATCCTCCGCCCCCCACCCAGACCCGCCATGCAGACTTCGCCAGGGGACCAGGAGCGGGAAGCTACGGAGAGGCCTCCAGAAAGACGTGGCCACAGGAGGAGAGAGAAAGTGGGTGATGCCTGGGAACCAGACAGAAGTAAAGAGACACTGGAACTGGGAGGGGACGCAGTCTTCAACTCTCAGGGGGACCCGTCAGGGTTCATGTTTCCTAATCAGGGCAGAGTCAGTCACGTGAGAAGATTTATTTCTAGTTAATCTACTCCCTTCACGAACTCAGGACCGATGTCATAGTCTGGAGGGCGATCCCCCCTCTCTCCCCAGAAAAATGATGTTTTTAAGTCGTGATAAAGAAGAGAGAAAACTTAGCTATCCAAAAAACAAATCCCATGATGGGTAGCTCTTTTTTTTAAAAAAAAAAAACATATTTATTGATTTCAGAGAAAAAAGGAGAGGGAGAGAGAGATAAAAACATCAATGCTGAGAGAGAATCATTGATCAGCTGCCTCCTGCACACCCCACACTGGGATCAAGCCCCCAACATGGGCATGTACCCTGATGGGGAATCGAACCGTGACCTTCTGGTTCATAGGTCAACACTCAACCACTTGGACCCACTCCTGAGGGGAAAATCATATATTTGCATATAAGCAACGTTTTGCATACAATTCCAGGACCTTGCTTTGGACTTGGGCTGCAGTCTCTGACTCACCTCCCAGCAATGCCTACAGGCAGAGTTGTGATTTCGGTCCACTTCGCTGAAGTTCAATGAACTTCTCCGGAAGCCCTATCTGCAGTTATGCTCTTCAACAACAGTTACAACCCCTGTTCATAAACACAGTGCCCCCCAGCTCACCTTCCCCAGCTCCATGTCATCCCTGAGTGATGTGCACGGGGCTGGGGTTTATTCCTCTGGTCAGGGCACCGCGGGGGGACAGGCGCTCACCCATGGGAGTCCTCCAGCCAGGTCTCAGCTTCCTTCCATCCTTGCAGACCTGTTTCCAGATCTCAGCATGCCTCCTGGCCAGGGGCACTGAGCATTGGACCCCTGCGTCCTGCCTCCACCCCCAATATTGCATCTGTATGAGTAAGGGCTCTTCAGAGAAACAGAACCAATAAAAGGGAGCCATCTATCTATAGATCCGTCAATTGGTATATATTCATATATCATATATATATACATATATACATATATATCCATATCCAAATATTTACAATATTTCTCATGGAGCTGAGAAATCCCATGGTCTAACCTGTGGTCTGCAGGCTGGAGACCCAGGAAGGGTAGTGGTGAAGGTCAAAAACCTGAGAGCTGGGAGCCGATGGTATAGTTTCCAGTCCAGGTCTGAAGACCTGAGGGCCGGGAGCAAGGAGGAGGAGATGGATGTCCCAGCTCACAGAGTCAGGCAGAGAGAGGAATGCCCCTTCCCTGCCTTTCCATTCTCTCCAGGCCCTCAACTGATTGGATGAGGCTCACCCACCCTGGAGGGGGCCACCTGCTTTACTCAGTTCACCGATTCCAACGCTTGTCTCTTCAGGAAACACCTGCAGGGACACACTCAGAAATCACATGTGGACACCCGTCCGGGCATCCCTTGTCCCTGTCCGAATGACCCATTGCATCACCCCTGCCCACACTTACTCCTTTCACCCTTCATCCCAGACCCTGAAGGAGTCAAACATGCCCGTGGCCCTGAGGTTTCTGCCCGGGCTGCTTCCTCGGGACTAAACAGAGAAAGAGCTGATTGATGGGCTGTTTTTCTATGACTCGAGAGGAAGCGTTCCTAACGATGTGACCACATGGTGTTTTGCTGGACTGAGGCTTTCAAAGTTTGTTTTCTGTTGTTATGGGTGGAATGGTTAAGTAGAGGACACACGATGTGAAAGAAGACAGAATGGAAGAATGAAAAAAGTAAAATAAAAAGGTAGATGAGGGTAAGCCCTGTAACACTCCTGAGGCAGTCAAGCTACAGCTAATGCCCACCTTCTGCCCTGACTATCCTGATCTCAGGTTCTTTATCAAACATAAAAATTATTCCCTCCTTTATGAAGCGGTACCTTGATCTCATCCTGCCCAGAGCTCACTTAAGCAGCAGGCTCAATTATCTAGAAAATTCCCCAGAATTCAAGAGTTGCTGAAAAGCTCTCTGTGCAGTTTTTGGATAATTTAATGCCTATCTACGACGGCTTATGTCTGTGCCTTAGGGAGCCTCACAGGCCCTGCTCAGAGCCCATTCGCTTGCACATCACACACAGAGTCCTAAGAAATTCACGAGTCTTTTGTTGACTGAGATTAAAAGCAGAAATTTACAAAGCGCAATGACAGGGATGAGGCATGTGCAGGGATAAGGGTAAGCACATCTTGTACAGACCAGGCACCCTGCAAGCGCTCAAGGACCACACACAAACAGCGCCTCCGTCCTGGACAGCTCATCCTTAGGAGGTTTACCTTCGGAGGGTCGTCGTGACGGTGCTCTGAGAGGAGTCGCTTCATCCGGAGGAGGAACCAGGAAGTTAAGGGTCAATAAATATTTGGAAAGTGTGTTGCTAAGAAAGGTCCAGAAGTAAGTTGGAAGCTCAAGGCCACCAGACTCCGGACTCTGTCCCATCACTTCTTTCAGTGTCTGCTCTCACTTGCCTTGGCTTCTGATGTATTATTTCACTGTCTGCTCTGTGATGCATTTAAAAAGGTTTTAAAGACACATTTCTCCTATAATTTTCATTGTTTTCAAAAAGCTGACGGATTGTTTGGACACTCTTCATCTACTTCATCCTATCTAGTATCCTGAGATCAGGATAATTAGAGTAGGAAGTGGGTATTAACCAAAGCTTCATTACTTCATAAGTATCACATGGTTTATTTCTCAACTCTTCATTTTTTTCATTTTTCCATTTGGACTATCCAAAAATGGACAGCTCTGTGCTCAACCTTCTATTGGTTTGCCTGAACTTACCTGCACATTTAAAGGTATTTCTTCATAAAACAATCTAAAGTTAGATTATATATTCTCACCTTTAAAAAAAATACCCTTGGAATTTACTTATATTTCTTCATTCTTTTGATCCACACCTCCATTCTATGCTGGCATTATCTGGAACTTTATTCCATATTTAAAAACTTTTTTAAAAAAACTGTTTTTAGGTTTTTGTTGCTTATAGCTCATCTATTTCTTCTCGAGAGAAGAACATCCTTCCTGCTAGAGAACATCCTCTTTATGGCAGGTGGAGTCTAGGGAGAGAGAGTTGCTCATGTTTTATCCTCATGTTTCAATGATAGCTTAGCTGGATATATAATTCTAGTTCAAACACATTATTATACACAAACATTTTTGTATTGTAGCCAATGCTATCGATGAGAAATTTACATCCTGGTTTCTTTTTCCTTATTAAAAAAATAAAACCCTTTAGTCTTTTATATTCTACTAGGGGCCTGGTGCACAAAAATTTGTGCACTTGGGGGGGGGGCGGTCCCTCAGCCCAGCCTGTGCCCTCTCACAATCTGGGACCCCTTGGGGGATGTCCACCTGCTGGCGTGCCTGGCCAACCTGGGTGAGGGGCTGATGGCTGTCTGTAGGCTGGCCTAGCCCCTCAGTGGAGACCTCATGAGGGTGTGGCCAGCCTGGGTGAGGAGCTGAGGGTCATTTTCAGGCTGCCCACAGTCCCTTCAGGATTCAGGTCCCTACTGGGGTGCCTGGCCAGCCTGGGTGAGGGGCTGAGGGCTGTTTTCAGGCTGCCCACAGCTCCCATTGACCCAACGTCCCAGCAATGCTGGCTGGAATCAGGTTTCTGGGGCTTATCTTCTATAATTGAAACTTTGTTGCCTTGAGCAGAGGCCTGGCTGGCCTAGGCAGGAAGTTTCAACTCCATCCCTGGTGCAACAGAGGCCTCCTGTTTACTCTAGCTCTGTGGCTGCTAGCTGTCATCTTGGCTGGGTTGATTTGTATACAGCTGCTCTGATTGGTTGGTGGGCATGGTTTAGGTGTCTTGGAGTGATGGTTAATTTGCATATTACTCTTTTATTAGATTACATTACAGTGTGCTGAGCCATCTTTCCCCTTATTTATTCTATGCTGATGACATCAATCTTTTTTTCTCTCTAGTATATTTTTATTGATTTCAGAGAGGAAGGAAGAGGGAGAGTTAGAAACATCAATGATGACAGAGAATCATTGATTGGCTGCCTACTGCAAGCCCCCTACTGGGGATTGAGCCCACAACGTGGGCATGTGCCCTTGACTGGAATCGAACCTGGGACCTTCCAGTTCACAGGCTGATGTTCTATCCACTGAGCCAAACCAGCTAGGGCCATTTTTTTTCTTAGTTATGGGAATTTCTCAAGTGGTTGTTCAAATATTGCCTCCCCTTTCTTCTCTTTTCTCTGCTTCTGAAATTGTTGTTAGGTAGATCTTGGAATTGTAAACATATCCTCCAGGCCTCTTAACTTCACACTTCCACCTTTCTGACAGTCCCTGGTGCAATTTTATTTTTTGTTTCTGAGACAATAAAGGCAAACACTGAGTACTCATATATGAGCAGTGCCATTTTAAACATATTGCACATGTTACCTATTTAACTTCATAAAAGCCTGTGAAGTGGATGTAATATTGTTCTCCCTGACTTACAAGCAACAAACTTGAGACACAGAGAAGGCAGGCGACGGGACGTGAATCCAGGCAAGCCGACTGTGGCGCCTGTGCTCACACCCCCCAGATCTGCTTCCCCAGGGTGTGGCTCTTCGTATAACCACGTCCCCCTGCGTCATCGCCACGAAGCAGCCTCGCTTCCTCCAGGCCCAGCGACCTGCCGAGCTGAATGCCGGTCCTGCAGCGCCAGAGCTCTTCCCTTGGGAGGAAGTTCAGGGTGTTGCCTTTCTCTCGTGGAACGTGTGTTTATACTTTTATTTCCGTGACTGTGTGGGAGACAAGCAGGTGAAGAGCCAGGGTCCTTTGGGGATTCTTCCCTGCGAGTTTGCCTAAGGAAGGGGCCCCTGTAAGACTGCAGCTGTCCTGCCTTTGCTCGCCTACCTACCTGGGAGATGGAGGCCTTTCTTCTGGGCTGATTGCTCCTCTGTTCCAGGGATGAGTTTCGCTGGCATCCAGCGGGTGAGGTCCTTCTGCTCACGTATGGACTCTGCTCCTCCTTCCATAGTCACTCCTGTAGCGCCCTGTCCCAACTCCTGTCCTGAGTGCCATGCATCCAGAGGACAGATGTCATTTCCCCCTTAGCCTGGGTGGGGGCAAGCGCTTCTGGTCAGTGGCACCGAAGGCCCGGCTGCCACATTCTAGTTCATTCTTTTGTCGGTGGCCACCCCACTTCCTCCTCCTCCCAGGTGTCACCATCTCTGGGAACGAACTCCCACCTTGTCCCTGTTGCCGCCTTCGGATGGCACTCCTCCGTGAGCATCCTCTTACTCCTTCGATTGGATTTCTTATTTTTGACCATTTCTCTTCATAAACCTCGAGTCGGTTTGAACATGAATTGTAAAATACCTAGGGTTTGAGAAGAGAGAGAGAAAATGTAGCTTGTCTCTTCAACTATTTCTTGTGGTTTGCTAAACAAGTTCTCCAATTTATCATTATTTTCATTTGTGAGTCATAGAAATATTCTTATGTTTTTCTTTCAATCACTTTTAAATTGTGTCCCTCGTTTGCCTAACTCCAACAAAAATTACGGAACTAAAAATATAACTCCTGAAATGAAAAACTCAGTAGATAAGTTGCATAATGGACACCAGTCAAGAGTAAATTACTGAACTGAGAGATTAGTCTAAGGAAGTCTCCCGGATGCATCGGCTACAGAGAAGGAAAGAATAAAAATAGGCTAAGACATGGAGGATGAACGCGGAAATATCAACACTATTTCATAAGAATCCCAGAAGGAGAAAGTAAAGGAAATGAGAACAGGCAACCTCTGGGGAAATACTACTGAGGAGTTTCCAGATTAAAAGAAAAACCAGCTTAGGTCTCCTGGGCCAGCACTGAGGCATGTGGCTGCCCCACGCCAAGAACTGCCTTCGAGAAACCCGGTTTTACCCACGGCCAGATACCCACATCTTGTCCCCAGTTCATGGAGAAATGGGAAACAGAGACCCTACAAAATGAGAGATCTGCACCCGGAAGACAGGGACCTGGGTGCTGGGCCAGCCACCTACAGGCTCTGCTTCACCGCAAATATAGGTCATTCCAATAAACGCAGAAAAGGCACCCAATCGAGTACAACATACTCACAAGAAACAAAAAATCTTGCCAGCTGCTGTGGCTCAGTGTTTCAGTCTCAACCTATGAACCAGGAGGTCACGTTCAATTCCCAGTCAGGGCACAGGCCCAGGTTGTGGGTTTGATCCCCAGTAGGGGGCCTGCAGGAGGCAGTCAATCAATGATTCTCTCTTATCATTGATGTTTCTATAGCTCTATCCCTTTCCCTTCCTCTCTCTGAAATCAATAAAAACATGTGTGTGCTTTTTTAATCTTAAGAAGTAGGACGTTCCTTAACTGATAAAGCACAGCTACCGAATCTTCCCGCTAATAGCATCAGGCTAACTGGTGAAACTCTGGAAGAAATCTCATTGAGCACAGGAATGAGGCAGGAAAGCCCACCTCCACTCACTCCTGCAAGTCAATGCATTTTAACAAAGTTCCAAAGGCCATAAGACAAAAAGCCAGCGTTAGAGACCGAGGAAAAGAGAGAAAGACAAATAGACAGACATGGGAAAGTGTAACGATTGGGAGGGAACAGGGGATAAACTATCTCATTTGCAGATAGACCAACCATGAAAACTAATACAAGTTAGCAAGGATGCAGGGTGTTAGCCAACACCAACACCCAATAGCCTTCCTTTATGCCAGAAAGCAGCATTAAAAGAAACACCATTCACAAAAGCAACAAAACTATAAAAACGTCTAGAAGTAAGGTGAACAAAATATGTAACGCGCTCATGGGGAAGGTTACAAAGTTTTATTCAAGCACCACAGGCCCAGTGAACAAAATCTGTGCGTGGGCAGGGTCCCTGGGCTCGGTCGGTGATCAGGGCCGATCTACGGGGTGACCAGCAGGGTGATTGGGGAGCCCCCTCTGGCACCCACCTTGGCTGGCCTGGCACCATCCACTCACCAGCCCTGCCCCTGGCTACCTCCACTGGTCGCCTCCCTCTGCGGGCTAGGGGCAGCTCCTGGGTTGAGCATCTGCTCCCTGGTGGTCAGTGCGTGTCATAGCGACCGGTCCTTCTGCAGGTGGTTCTGCCATTCGGTCGATTTGCATATTAGGCTTTTATTATCGAAACTAATAAAAGCGTAATATTGAAATTAACCATCTCTTCGGCACGGGTAAGCCACGCCCACCAGCCAATCAGAACGACAATATGCAAATTAGCATAGCCAAGATGGCGGAGGCCGCAGCCTGGGAGAAGCTGCACACAGGGTCCAGCTGTAGCGCAAGCAGGCCAGTGGTTGAAGCTGTGGGCAGGAGGGGCAGGGTGGGAAGAGGCTGCGGCCTGGAATCGATCATTGTGGGGCACACACACGGGCCTCCGGGGCTCCCCATGTGTGCCCCGGCCACCCAATCACTTCCCAGGCGGAAGCCCGGGGGCAGGACCAACTGGCGGGCCCTGAGGCTCCATCCTGGGAAGCCATCGGGTTGCCAGGGGCACATGCGGGGAGGCCTTAAGCCTCCTCATATGTGCCACGGCGACCCGATCGCTTCCCAGGCGGATGGCCCCGAGGGTCAATGGGAGCTGTGGGCAGCCTGAAAATGGCCCTCAGTCCCTCTCCCAGGCTGGCCAGGCACCCAAGTAGAGACCTGAACCCTGAAGGGGCTGTGGCCAGCCTGAAAACTGCCCTTAGCCCCTCACCCAGGCTTGCCACACCCCCATGGGGTGAGGGTTCCCACTGGGGAGCTTGGCCAGCCTGCAAACAGACATCGGCCCCTCACCCAGGCTGGCCAGGAACACTAGCAGGTAGACATCCCCAGAGGGCTCCCAGACTGCGACAGGGCACAGGCCAGGCTGAGGGACACCCCCCCCCCACCCCCAGTGCACAAATTTTTGTGCACCAGGCCCCTAGTAAAGGATAAAAGGGGTTTTCCTAAACTATACAAATTCAATGAAATGCCCCCAAATCCCTAAAGTATTAACAAAAAATTCAGAGATGCAAAAGAGTACAATTTTGAAAAGGAACAAAAAGAGAGGACCTACCCCACCAAGTATTTCAAACTCACACTCAGAATTCGTTGAAAGTATGGTTTTAGCATAACAGCAAACAAATGGGCCAGAATGGAGGCCAGAACAGGTCCATTTCTCCATGGGAACTTGGCACTCAGTAGTGGTGGTGTCAGAAATCTTATGTGCACAGATCATGCACTCAGTAGTGTTTGGGAGATTGGCTAAAATATTTGGAAAAATTAAGATACAGCTATAACCGGACAACCGGCGGGTCCATGCCGCCTGTCACTACTCGAGCCAATGAAGCAGAGGCAAGGCTGAATCCTCTAAGAGCGTTTATCCCAATCCTGCCGGCAGCAGGAAGAGCAGCAGGTCATCCACAAACATCTGCTCTGCACCCCCATAAGCCAGCTGCTTACTATATATTGGGTAGAAGGACAAAGATTCCCTGGGGACGTAGGCAAAGGGTGTGCCAAATGGGCAGTTTACAGGCAATGGGGGCTGGGGATTTGCAAAGGCCTGCGGGCATGCAAGGGCTGGGGGTCTTCAAAGGGCTGGCGATGCTGGTTCTGCAACAAAGTTGTTAATCCTTCCCTGGTATCAGGCAGCTCCAAACCGGGAGGCAGGGCTGCCTCTGCAGCTGAGCTCCCAGGTCTGGTGTGTAGCTGCCAGCCAGGCTGGCGTGTGCCTTTTTTAATCAGAACCATCACTGTTTAACAGTGCATGATTGGTGTTTCCTACAATTAGCTCGTCCCCAGGATTCTATTTCTGCCCCTATCAAACGAGGCTCTGACCCAGGATATAAACATGGAAACTTCATTAAGTTTAAAGAGAGAGAGAGTTGCAAAGCAGCGGGCAAAGCCAGGATCAGTCCCCGAGTTCTATGAGAATATCCGTGTCCCAGATTCTCTCTTAATGGAGAGAGGAACTTCCATGTCTTTGGAGAAAGGCTATCACATCCCTTCTACCCTGAGCTCACCTGGTCATCAGCCTTAATGATCTCAGCTGCGGCCCAGACCTGGGGATAATTAAAAACCACTGTACGCGCCGGTCTGGACGCCTCCGCACCTCCACACCAGAGTTCCTATGTCGGCAAGATCTCGGACCCTTACAGCCCCATAACCTGGTGTTATGGTTCTCTGCACGCAAAAGGCTAGAAGCAGCAAATTAAACATGGAGCGCAGGGGACGAAGCCAAGGACGGGCTCGGGGCGAGGGAAGTTTACAGGGAGAACTGACGGCAGGAAGAACAGCTCCGACCCTTGCGCAGTGATTCAAATCTTAGAGAAACGGTCCTCCACCCGGCGGCTCATTAAATTACTGAGAAGCCCCTTAGAAAAAAAGTGATGCCCACAACTCACCTCCATCCCAGAGGTCGGGGGCTGGCTGGTCTGGGCGGGCGGGCGGGCACAGGTGTTTCATAGGCTTCCCCAGGTGACCCTAATGAGCAGCCAGGGGTGCCACCCACCAGCTGAACGGTTTGGGCTATTGTGGAGCCCAGACACACGGGCGCCAGGCCCTTACAGCTCTGTGATGACGAGCGAGGGTTAGGATAAGGTGACCAGATTTAAAGCGGTACGCCATTGACGGGGGTGGGGGGTGTCTTCGTTTTTATTTTCTTTTTTTTTATTATTATTACTTAAAATATTACAAAGAATCATCGGGACTTCTTTAAAACGCCGCGGTACACAGGACAAATTGTTAAAAATCGGGCCTGTCCCGCCAAAAGTGGGACATCTGGTCACCTTAGGTTAGGAGGACAGTGGTTACCAGGGTTTTCTTTTAAGAGAAAGTGCTTTTAACAGAACATAAGATAACCTGGAACTAAATGATACTCAGCTCTGTGTCCAGTAGAAAAATCTAGAGGGGACTGGGGGGAGGAGGCGGGCTCCCTGCAGCTCTCCAACAGCCATGGAGCCACCAACACCTGGGGACCTGGTCACCCACAGATTCTGATCAGTAGGTCTGGGGTCTGGAGTTCTCACGAGCAGTTCTCACGAGCTTTGGGGGATGCTGCTGGGCCCTGTGCCAGCAGAGTTCAGCACACACTCATGGCCAGGACTCACAGCCCCTTCTCTGGAACCCAACCGACGGGGGGGCTCCCTCTCCCCGAAGGAGTCCCACTGGGGTCTTGGTATCCGAACTGCTCTGCTCAAAACCAGCGGCTTTCCTGAACTGAGGCCATAATGACCCACCTCGTCAGCTAACCGTCCGCTCCACCCACGAGGCCGCACCATGGGAGGGCCAGAGGCTGCTGAGCCAGATCCAGGCTCAGAGCACTGGGCTGGGTCCACTCAGGACGAAGGTGTGGCAATGAGATGGCAAAGGAGGGCAGATTTCCTGGGACAAAGTCCACACTGGACCGAGGCAGGGCATGAAAGCACCAAAGATTCTGTTCCTAAAACGAGTCCAAAGAACTGCTTTGCGCTACTTCCCACATGAAACAGCCACTTCAGTATCCTCAGGTAGCCGGTGTCGGGGGACACCCCGCTGAGAGACCCCGTGTGAGGTCACATTCTCGTGGAATTTCCATGGAGAAGGCTCTGGCCTCCACAGAAGCTGCCCGACGAACCCCCATCACCCTTCTTCCCTTGGCGGTTCCGGGAAGCCCCACCCACATGATTTTCAGGCGGGGGTCACGTTCCCAGAACATTCAGGAGCGTGGCCCGCCTAACGGGTCTGGTTCTTATCCCGTTCCTTGTTCCTCTTTAGAAAAGCTGCTCAGGTGCAGGTGAAATCGGCAGCCCTGGTAGCGGCACTCGGTCCCGGAGCCACGGATGTGCTGGGTCAGCGGCCCCATGGCTCCTGGGTGCCCCCCCTTCCCTTGTCCCGAGGCCAGCCCAGCAGTGCTGTTTAAGCTGGACTTGGTACTTCCCTTCTCAGTTCAGGGCTGAGACCTGCCCCATAGAGCACAGTAGGCAGTGGCTCTCTGGGTCTGGAATTAAGAACAATCGACAAGGCCCTGACCCGTTTGGCTCAGTGGAGAGAGCGTCGGCCTATGGACTGAAGGGTCCCAGGTTCGATTCCGGTCAAGGGCATGCACCTTGGTTGTGGGCGCGTCCTCAGTAGGAGGTGTGCAGGAGGCAGCTGATGGATGTTCCTCTCTCATTGATGTTTCTAACTATCCCTCTCCCTTCCTCTCCGGGAAAAATCAATAAAATTAAAAAAAAAACCAAGAACAATCAACAAGGAAACCGGCGTGAAAGCCACCAGCCTGACTGTGATTAAGTCCTAACAGCCCCCGGGCTGCATCAGGAAAACCTCTGACCGGCTGGCGTCTCGTCCCCCCACTCCAAACTTCACTTGCCTTTTGTCTCCTATTTTTGCCTCCCTGGTAAATCCCAGTACATCGCCATCACCGTGGCCACGCAGGGCCTTCCAGGAACAACTGGTGGGTCTGGCCCTCTGCCTGCCCAGACCGCCTCGGCTGTGGCTGTCGGAGGCCAGCTCTTCAGCGCCTTCTCCCTCCCACCATCTTTCCAAAGACCACGGCTTGGTTTCCTGGTGCCTCGTCAGAGTGACAGGGAAGAGCTGGGAGCTGAGGCTCCACCGGCTCCTGCGCTGCTGTGGGCGGTGAGGCTGGAGCCGGCTGGGGGCTGGACGAGGCTCTCCTTGCCCTTCATTTCCTTAATTGCCTTAACGAGCCCGCGTCACAGCTCCGAAGGAGCATTGTTTTCCTCGTTTGCTGTAATTCCCGGGGAGACAGCCGGGCCCAGTAACCCGGGGACTCAAACCCACTGGTCTTTGAAGTGTTTATTTTGTGCAATGTTTTCACTCATGAATCCGAAGCCTCTGGAGAGATGGCCATGTGTCCCCACGCCCGGGTTTCACAATGGCTCTGGGGTGACCCAGCCGCGGGCGGAGGAGGCATGGCCTCTGCGCAGGAGGGGGCTCCGAGGTGCGCATTTGCCCAGGAAATGCACTCGGACGCCCACACCTGCGGCTGGAGGTGACATCCTGAACCCGGCCGGCGCGGGGTGGCCCAGGTCTCTCCTGGTCCCCGAAGAGGCGGGGCGCCTGGCTCTGGGGAGGGCTGGCGTGGACTCGGGGTTCCAAGCAGAGGCTCGGAGTCCCCATCGGGGGTGCGGGGGTGCGGCTGACTCAGACAGTGGGGTCCCAGAGGCGGATGACGGGGGCACCTCGCAAAGGGCCAAGGCCACAGGCTGGGTACCGCGCCATCAAGGGCGGGCGGGCGGGCACAGAGGGGCTCGAGCGAGTCCTGGTCGGGGGCGCGCTCTGAGCCCCTGGATGCTGCCAGGGTCCCCCGTGCGCGAGTCAGGATCCCGCTGGTCCCCCCACTGGTGCTGCACCCCAGCGCCCCGCCCGCGCTCTGCCTTAACTGCCCCGCGCCCCGCCCGCCTCCCGCCCCGCCGCTGGGGGGCGCCCGAGCCCATCCGCTATAAAGCCTCGGGCCGGCGTCCAGTCCGCAAGCAAGGGGCTTTGCGAGGACGCGGAGGTGCCATGAGCAGCAGAGGTGCCACGAGCGGCGGAGGCGCCACGAGCGGCGGAGGCGCCATGAGCGAGTGCCCATTCAGCGTGAGCAGGAGCCTGCACCCCGACCACCTGTGGATCTGGCGGCCCAACGTGTACGTGGATGAGAACGAGCGCACCTGGCTGCCCATCATCATCGAGGTGAGGCCGCTCGGGGGCCGGCCAGGCAGGCCCGCGGGGTGTCAGCACCCCACCCCGCCCCCCCAGGCCCTGGGTGCCAGGGACGCCCCAGGCGGGCGGGTGCGGGCCCCCAGGAGCCCCTCGGGGCGGCGGGGCGTGGAGGGGACTGGGGGGCCGACTGCCCGGGCCGCGGGCTCCCAGGTGAAACCAGTTTGCGCTGCGCTCTCGGGGCGAGGCGCGCTCCGGGCCGGGGAGGGGCGTGGGAAGCGGGGTGCGGGCCAGAGGGTGGGGGCCCCGCGCCTCTGAGGTGTGTGACTGTGGTCTTGAGTGAAAGAGGGGCGAGCTGGGTTTCAGAGTCCTGACCTGTGAAACGGGAATGACGTCCCGAAAGCAGCGGTTCCCAGCCGGTGTGCCGCGGCACACGGTGTGCGGCAGGAATGGGTGAAGCGCGCGCCCTGCCCGCTGTCCGGGGCGCGGACCCCTTTACCCTCTTAGGCTGTCAAAAAGCTGACAGCAGCCGACTCGGCGATAGCCGTCCAGTGCGAAAGAATCAAGAATGTACCTTCATTTTTTTGTCATTATCGGCAAAATATATATATTTTGGTGTGCTTCAGAATTTCAGTAAGTAGCTCGTGGGCCGGGAGATGGCAAAGGTTGAAAACCGCTGCTCTAAAGGGATTCGCACACGTGGTCCATCATTGGAGTCTCCGCAGGGGAGCCCCAGAAATCTGTGCTTTACAGGGACCCTGCACAGACATGGGCAACCGAGTTCGGGAACCCCTGCCCGAGGGTGTGGGGTGTCTCATGCCCCCTTTGTGCTCGGGGGGAAAAACCCAGGAACGAGTGAGATAGTATAGTAATAGGTAGTATAGTAGTGTAACTGCCCATCTGCAATCAATGTTTGAGGTGTGATGACTTAAGGTAACTTTTTTTAAAAATATACTTTATTGATTTTTTTTACAGAGAAGAAGGGAGAGGGATAGAGAGTTAGAAAATTCGATCAGCTGCCTCTTGCACACACACTACTGGGGATGTGCTCGAAACCAAGGTACATGCCCTTGACGGGAATCGAACCTGGGACCTTTCAGTCCACAGGCCAATGCTCTACCCACGGAGCCAAACCAGTTGGGGCAAGGGTAACTTTTCTTAAAGAAATATATCTCTTACTCGGCCGGTGTGGCCAAGTGATGAGCACATCAGTCTGCACACTAAAGGGTCTCGGGTTCCATTCCTGATCCACTGCCGGCACCTGGGCTGCCGACGCACCTGTGCTGCAGGATTGGGGTGTGTGGGAGGAACCAATCCTGTGTCTCTCTCCCATCCATGTTCTTTCTCTCTCCCCTCCCCCCCCTCCACTCTGGAAAAAATGTCCTCAGGTGAGGATTAACAAACAAAGGAAACCTCTCTCTCCTACAATTCTTCCCATCAGGGTGTGTTTTCTCAAAGACACTTGCGTAGGTGAAAAATGCTGAAACTCTTTCCATATGTAAACAGGAGTAAAAAGGTATAAAAGCAAAATTCAAATGTGTGATGTGGGGGCATTTAGGTAATATTATAGCAGACAGCGAAAAGGTATTGATAGTGACTGTGTCCCCATGTTACAGAGGAGGAAACGGAAGCATAAAAATGTAAGTTTGTCTGAAGAAGTACTGCTTGCGAGTTAGGTAATGGGGTTGGCACTTCTGGCTCTTGACCACCATCTAAATTTGCATCTTTAGTGTCATTTAACATTTCAAAGTACATATTCAAAAAATCAAGCTAAATGTTTACTTCTTAAAATGCAAGTCTTTGAAGAAAATTTAAGTGAATGATCTTTTAAAATCTCTAGCTGGGGAATATCCTCAACATGGCACCAATACCACAAAGCAGAGTTTTCTGCATGATTATTATAAACTATGCTCAAAACAACCCATAAGCAAGCCATGGGTCAGGATTAGCTAATGGGTTGGCCAAAGGATGGGGTGCCCAGTATTCTTAACATGTGAAAGTTTACTGAAAGCAACAAGCAAGAGATGGATCAGCAAACTAAACATGGTGGAAGGACATGGGAGACTCACACTAAGAATGTAATATGTGGTAATCGGTGATTTCCACACACCTTGCAGGATGAGCTGACTGACTTTTTAACAGTGAGTTTTCAGTTATTTCATAGAAACGTTTAAAAAGCTATTTCCACTTTGGAAAAATAGTCATTGAATAAAAAAGGGTGCCTAGGACTTTTGTGTGTGTGTGTTTTTAAATATATTTTTATTGATTTCAGAGAGGAAGGGAGAGAGAGATAGAAACATCAATGATGAGAGAGGATCATGGATTGCCTGCCTCCTGCACGCCCCCTATTGGGGATCAAGCCTGCAAACCTGGGTATGTGCCTTGACCGGGAAATGAACCCGTGACCCCCGATTCACAGGTCAACCATTAACCACGGAGCCATGCTGGCTGGGCAAGAGTGCCAAGTGCCTGTGCCAAGCACAATGCCGGGCTGAGGGGGTTGCAGTGAGTGTGACAGAAGCTGCCTCCTTGTGAGGCTGGCATCGTCCTCATGTTTAGAAGGACCCCCGGTCAAGGAGGCTGGTGGTCAGTGTGCGGGGGAACTGAAGCGAGATGAGAGGCAATAGCCAAAGGGTGAGGGTCTTCTGCAAGACCCTTGTCAGTCTGAATTTGCATCTGCCTGTCCTGCTTTTGCCCGTCACCGTATTTAACCCTTTCAGAACTCTGTTTGCGGTGCCCCTTATGTATATCATAGAGTTGGATTTTGCTGAAATCTGTCTTTAGAAGACACTAGAGGCCCGGTGCATGAATTTGTGCACTGGTGGGGTCTCTCGGCCCGGCCTGCGGGGATGGGGCCGAGACTGGCTCTCTGACATCCCCCGAAGGGTCCTGGATTGTGAAAGGTGGGTCTCAGTGACACACCCCAGAATAGGGCTCCCTCCTCTCCGGTTCCAGATGCAAACCGCCATTCCAAGTGACCGCAGCTCGGCAACTCCTGCATCACGTGCGTCTGCCCCCTGGTGGTTAGTGTGCACCATAGCTACTGGCCGATCAGCCGGTCACTTGGGCAATTTTACATATATAGATGCGTTTCAGCAGACCCCCGCCTAAAAGAAGTGGTAAGCCAGGGGCGGGGGACCGCCTTCCTGCCAAGGGCCATCTGGATGTTTATAACATCATTTGCAGGCCACACAAAATGATCTGCTTCAAAATGCGCTTGCTCTGTGTGGTTAGACATTTACTTTAACTCGCCCCTGCTGCCTCGGCAGGGCCAGACCAAGTGATTTCGGGCATATAAGGACGTCCCCCACCCTGGCCCGCGTAGATCAGGGGAGGATGTTCCTGGCAGAGGACAGTGAGTGCAAGCGCTCTCGCAAGTGGGACATGTCCCAGAAACAGTGAGGAGGCCTGAGTGGCCGGGACAGGGGGGAGGTGATGGGTAGACAGTCGGAGAGGAGGGAGATGGGCCTGGCTCTGTGGGCCTGTCGACCACAGTCAGGATTCCAGTGCATTCTGCCTGCAGTGGGGCAGCACTGGAGAGCGTGGAGCAGGGAGAAACATGATGAGTTTTCTGGATGCCTCCCCCCACCCCCCACCCCCGGCTGCTGAGCAGGGACTGACACTGTGGGGCACGTCCGACGGGTGGTGAGTTAGGAAGTCCCCTCAGTGTCCAGACGAGAGATGACGATCGAGGGCAGTGCTGGGCGAGGCGAAAAGTGGTCTTTCCCAGATCCTGGGGCCTGGGGTCTCTTGTGTAAAAGGAGACGTATGGCCCTGACCGGTGTGGCTCAGTGGATAGAGCGTCGGCCTGCAGACTGAACGGTCCCAGGTTTGATTCCAGTCAAGGGCATGGACCTTGGTTGGGGGCACATCCTCAGTAGGAGGTGTGCAGGAGGCGGCTGATGGATGTTTCTCTCTCATCGATGTTTCTAACTCTCTATCCCTCTCCCTTCCTCTGTAAAAAAATCGATAAAATATATTAAAAAAAAAATAAAAGACGTATCACAAAGAAAAATCAAAGTCCCACATCAGCTGAAACAGGCACCAAACCGCAAAGGGAAGGCAGCTCAAGGCCCCATGGCACGCCCTCGCAACTCGAGGTTTGCGGGAAAGAAGTGGGCCTCGTGGCCCTGTCTGGGTGTCTTACTCGTGAGCACCCTGGCCCAGCCAGGTGCCTGAGAGGACGTATGGGGCTGAAAGGGTGGGGCTTCTAGAGCCTGGTTCCCAGCACCTCGGGGGCCCACTGTGCCTGGAGGCACCTCGAAGGTGTGCCCGGTCTTCTCTCCAGACAGAAACCTGCCTCCAAGTACTCATGCGCCAGATCGAGGTCTCCCGAGGCGAGGCTATGCAGCCCAGCCGGATGCCCCCCAGCATGCTGCCCCTCATGTGGCAGCTCTACCCTGGCAGGCGGTACCGCGCCTCCGATTCCAGCTTCTGGCGCATCGTGTACCACATCGAGGCAAGTGTGTGCCCCTCCCGGGACCTTGCTCCTCTCCCATGGCCCTGCTCCGGGTCCCCATGCCTGGCCCATCTGCACCAAGAACCAAAACAAACCAAAAAAAAGTGGGGGTGGGGGGAAGGGAGTTTACAACTGCAGATTTTCAAAGGATCAGATTAGAGAGAAGTCAGAACTGAATGGCCAGACTGCCTCCCGAGTCTCTAACTGACGTCCCCTCGGCCCTAGGAGGGCCTTTTGGTGGGCATCCCGGGGTGGAGGGTGGTGGGAGGGGCGCCTGGGACCCCCTTGTGTGGTGCCTGCCTGCTGCTCTGGGGCAGGAGGTCGGGAGCTGGGGGTGGAGGAGACCCGCCCGCATCTCTGATTCCCTTCTCTCCCCATAGATCAGCGGCGTCGAGGACATGGTCCTTGAGCAGCTGCCAGACCCGTAGCACAAGCCACGCGTGGTGAGCACCTGTGGGGCCCGACACCTGAGTCAGAGCAGCCCGTTCAGAAAGGAGGGGCACCTGGGGACCCTTGCTCGCTCCCGTATTCCCTTGGGAGCCAGTAATTTTTCAGCAGCCCCCTTAGCACCGGGCGCACAGCTGCAGAGCGCCTCACAGGTGGAGCCCGGCGCTGTTACTGATCATTACGGCTGAGCTGGGGTGTAGAGCCACACCCCAAGCTGCGTTTGGAGGAGGGACGTGGCTTGTCCAGGTCACAGAAGCAGGTTCCACGTCCAGGTCTGACACGAAGCCGCCTGCCCCCTGTATGATCTGCCCGGGCTCAGACCCAGGCCTCCCCTCTGAGGACCAGCCCTGCCCACCCTGCTCCCAGCCAGACGCGCCCCCACCTGCCCTCCAGCCTGCCCTCCACCCTCCAAGATGGTCGCTTTGCCTTTGACTCTGTCTTTTGCCCTTGCTTTGTTGCAGGTCCTGCGGTTCCTGTTCTGTGCCCTGAGCCGCAGTCCCGCTGGCCTGCAGTGGGGGTGTCCATGCTTCTGTGTTCATTTTTACCAGCCCTTTTGTTCTGTCTGCCACACCTGGCGGGAGGGTGCGGATGGCAGGGGATGAGCCCTCCCAGGGCCCGCGGGAACCTGCCTGCAGCCCCCTTGGCCTCCCTGGCAGATTGGCCCAAGAGATCGCCGGCTCCAGGTGCCCAGGCCCTACCTGCCCCTGGTTCTCTCAGCTGCCTGGTGCTTTGTGGCCGCTCTCTCTCTGTGTGTGTGTGTGTGTACGCGTGTTCCTCCCTCCCCAATCACTCATGTTATGTGCTACCCACGGGGCTGCTTCTCATTGTCTTCCCTCAGCTCTGTGCACCTCTGGCTGCAAGGCAACGGGGCCTGCACGCCTGCGCCCAGGCCAGGCCCCGAGCCCCTGAGTCAGCTCTCTCGTGGCGAGTGCCTGCTCAGGGCTATGCCTGCGAAGGTCCCACCTGCCCCCCAAGTTCACGCGCAGCTCACGGGAAGGCCCGAGAGGAGCCGGGCTCTGTGCTCCGCACTCGGAAGCTTGCGGGTCAAGCGTCCACAGCCCCTGACCTTGCAGGAGGCCAGGCTGGCGAGCCCCCCTGTGGGACAGAGGTTGGAAGTCCCCCCTTTTATAGGCACCCACACCCCTGGATGTTATGAGGTTGTATGTAGCATGAACACTTTGTCATATTGATCGATTAAATGTAAGACAACTCACCTAA
>PVJC01018101.1:0-31729 GCA_004026665.1 Murina feae | reverse complement strand
GTGGTAGGTTCATGTGAGCCCTTATGTCATGTGGTGGCCACATAAGCTACATCTACAGGGTGAGCACAGGTGTGGGGGAGAAGAGGCTGTCCTATGCTATGTGCAGGGCGGGTCACACTGTGATGTGGCCAGAGTCTTAGCTACTTGGGCTACAGGCCAACCGTGTGGGTGACTTTATGTTTTGGGCCCAGGGCTCCCAGCCACAAACCCCACACATTAGCAATGGGCGACCAGCCTGAGAGGAGGGCCCAGCCAGCCAGGTGTGGCAGCTCAGGTCCCCCACACTGGAATGCCTCCCTCAGCGGGTGTGGACCAAGAAGTGGACTTAAGGAAAGACCTGGATGAAATGGAGCAGAGAAGGTGAGGGGGCTGAGTCCCAGAGCCTGGTGGATGGGGAGGAGTAGATGACACTGGGGCTGCTCTGCTGGGGAAAGGAAGACTCAGGTTCAGGAGCTTGAGGGCCAGCCCCATGTGAGTGAATGGAGGAGCAGGCAGAGATGTGGGCTGGTGTGATGCTCAGAGTCCCGTGTGGAGGTCACAGTGGGAGGAACTTCCTAACAGGGGAGTATTTACATGTTTCCTGCTGGGGGACTTATCTATATATATAAAAGCCTAAGCAACTGAACGACCAAATGACCAAATGACCAGTAGGCGAGTCGCTATGATGTGCACTGACCATCAGGGGGCAGATGTTCAGTGCTGGAGCTGCCCTCTGGTGGTCAGTGCGCTCCCACAGCAGGAGTGCCGCTCAGCTGACCAACCTGTCCTGGTGGCCCACCAGCCCAGAGGCAGCCACTCACTCCCTCAGTAGTCCTGCAGGTCCAATCTTGGGAGAACGGGCCAGGCACCAATGGACTGGCACTGCCTGCATGATTCTGACAGTGCACTGGCCTCCTGGAAGTTGGCCTCGGGGCACCGTGGCCACTTCCCCTCCCTAGATTCCCTGCAAGGAAGAAACTATATAAAAGCGGCCTCCAGGTGGCTCCCGACAATCAGTGCAAACATCAGCTAGATGGATCCGGATCCCAGGCCAGCCAGGGTATCTCACTACCCACCAGGAGGGCTTATTGGGTTCTGGGACCTACCAGCACGCCCTCAGGACGGGCGCCAGGTGCAGGATTCATGGCTGGCGAGTGCTGCTGTAGTGGTGTGAGCCTCTCCTGATCAAGACTGACTGGGAATGAGCACGGGCAAGTGTAGTGGCAGGCAGGATCAGTAGGCAGCATTAGACTGCTGGTTTTGGCCCAATCCCTGCAGGCCACACCAAGGGACCTCACTGGTGCATAAATTCGTGCACTGGGCCTCTAGTCTTTTCATAAAGAAAAGAAGCTCTCTCTCTGATCTGCTGAACTCCCCTTTGCACAATTACTAGGTGTACCAGTTAATAATGTGGATTTTTTCAATAGATGAGTTAATCATATGTTGATATATATGCAATTTGATATGTTTACTATTTTGTTGTATTGACAGCAAGCTTCAAAACTTTATATGTCAAATTTGCTGAAAGGCGTTAACATCATAGATATTTTTACACTTAAAAATGTTGAATTTGATTTCAAATAAAGAGCATTTGCTGGAAGTTTTAATTCATTATTTTGAAGAAAAGTGCTGCTGAAAGTTGTTGTATATTTCGGGAAGCTTATGGTGAACATGCTTCATCTCAAGATACTTGTGAACACTGGTTTAAATGCTTTAAAAGTGATGATTTTGATGTGAAAGACAAAGAACATCCAGGTCAACTGAAAAAGTTTGAACACCAACAATTACAAACATTATTGGATGAAGATGTGTGTCAAACTCAAAAACAACTTGCAGAAAGATTAAACATCACTCAGCAAACCATTTACAATCATTTACAAGCACTGGGAAAGATTTTAAATGAAAATGGGTGCCTCATCAACTGAATGAAAGACAAATGGAAAACCGAAAAGTCATCAGTAAAATGTTGCTTCAACAGCATGAAAGAAAGTCTTTTTTGCATCCAATTGTTACTGGCAATGAAAACTGGATTTATTTTGAGAATTCCAAATGCACAAAATCATGGGTTGATCCAGGTGAACCATCAACATCGACTACAAGGCCAAATTGCTTTGGAAAAAAGACAATGCTCTGCGTTTGGTGGAATCAGGAAGGTGTGGTGTATTATGAGCTTCTAAAACCAGGTGAAACAGTTAATACTGATCGCTACCGACAACAAATAATCAATATGAACCACACTTTGATCATGAAATGGCCAGAATGTGCCAGAAGACACGGCAAAGTAATTTTGTTTCATGATGACGCACCACCACACACTTCAAAACCAGTTAAAGATACATGAAAAGATCTTGCTTGGGAAGTATTAACCCATTTGCCTTATTCACCAGACCTTGCTCCTTCAGATTACCACTTGTTCTGATCGATGGCACACACACTTTCTGAGCAGCACTTCAAAACATATGGAGAAGTGGAAAATTGGGTCACTGAATGGTTTGCCTCAAAACAAGGAAAGTTCTATTGGGACGGTATCCACATATTACCTGACAGATGGGGGAAATGTGTAGCTAGTGATGGACATTATTTTGAATAAAGCACTTTTGATGTTTCTCTTGAAATGATCGTGTTTTCTTTCATTACAAAATCCGCCATTATTAACCCGTACACCTAGATGGTTGTGAAGAGGTAACCTCATTATTGATTTAGTCAACATGAATTTATTGAGCATTTACTATGTGCCAGACACTGCACTAAGTCCTGGGAATAGAGAAGCAAATGAAATACATCAGGTTACTGCCCACATGGGGCTTGCAGTGGGGGAGCAAACAGGGACAGAAGTAAATAAAATGAAATAAATGTACATTGATCTTTGTGCTTTGCCAGGGGGTGGGGGGACCAGGGTACGACAAGAGAGACTCTACATGAAAGACTCTGAATGGGGTCAGGAAGACTTCAGGATGGTGAAAGCGACACCTAAGGAGGATGGGTGTTACTGGGCAAAGGGTCACTGAGATGAAGAGCAGGGTTGAGGGTGCAGAGACAGACAGTTCGGTGCCCAGGTCCCTGAACAGGCGGGTGGTGGTGGTAGGAAGAGAAGGGAGGGCTGGGGTGAACTCAGCGAGGGTGGACACCCCTCAGCGTGAATTTCCTTCTCCAAAGTGCCAGGGAGCAGTGCTTGCTATCTGAGCAACCAGGAGTGAGGACAGGTGGTGCAGGGCAAAGGGAACGAGGAAGAACCTCCTTTCCCACCTGCGGGCGGCTTCCTCAGCCTCAGTGAGCAGCAGGGAGGTGCCTGACATGCAGGGAAGCCTCTCAGGCTTGGGCAGCAGGCAGCAGCTCGGGGGCACTGAGGCGAATCCTGTCCCTGCCTCCTCAACTCATGGCCACCCGGAACCCATGACTATGATCTTTTGGAAACAGGGTCTTCGCAGATGTGCTCACGTTAAGATCACACTAACCCAAATACTCGTGTTTTTACAAGAGAAGGGAAATTTGCGCACAGTCACACCCACAGAGGGAAGGCCATGTGAGGGTGGATGCAGAAATTGAAACTATGCCGCCAGGAGCCAAAGAATGCCAAGGATTGCCAGCAGCCACCAGATGCTGGGAGAGAGGCCGGGACAGGTCCTTCCTAGAGCCGTCATTGAGAGCCTGACCCTGCCGACACCTCGGTTTTGAACTTGTTGCCTCCAGGATGGTGAACGAATGAATTTCTCTTGTTGTAAGGCTCCCGGTTTGTGGTACTTTGTTTTTGCAGCCCCAAGGGAGTGGATATACTGGGCCTGAGAGGGTGAACGCAGGGTGCTGAACCCATCCCATGTGCTGGGCCATCGACATTCATTATCTTGTTTAGACGACAACTCAGTGAAATGGCAATGATCTCCATCTTACGGAAGAAGAGCTGGGTGATCAGAGGGGTGCGACACGTCAAAAGGTCCACAGAGACACGGTGACGAGGCTGGGCTTTGAGCCCGGTCTGACTTGGCCCTTTCCCAAGTGCCATCAAGTGTTCAAGTGATGGTGAAGGACAAGGGCGCTGCAGATCTGCACTCAAATATTTGTTGGTGAAACCCATGCCAGGCATTTGTTTTAAAATTCTCTAAAAGAAAAAAAAAAAAAAACAAGTCGTGGGCATAGGATAGATGAAACGAGTGCAGTGGAATGTTGGTAATTGTTGAAGCTGGGTGAAGGGTCGTGGGGTTCAGGGTATTTTTCTCTGTAGTTTTGTGTATACTTGGAAATTTCCACGCTAAAAAACAAAAAAGTAAAGCCACAGAGAACCACACTTTAAAAAAATAATAAAGGAAAAAATAAAGGATGAGAGCTCTAGAATCAGAGAGTCTAGGGTTCAAATTTCAGCTTTAGTGTGTCTCAGCGAGCAGTGTGACCTTGGACATGCTTCCTAACCGCACTGAGCCTTGGGCTCCCCTGCCCAGTGAGGGTGTCACTGTGTCAAACGGCAGGGGGTGGCAAAGGAATGAAAGTGCTTAGCCCAGGGCTGGCACACAGGGGACATTCCGGAAATACTTGCATTTTCACCTTTAATGCACGTGGGCCTCACACCAGCCCAGAGTCAGGACACACTTCCTTGCCAGTAAAATGGGGATGAGAACGAGGCTTGGATGTAGAGGGACTTGCTCTCACGATCTCATAGCTGATAGGGACCGAGCCCTGACCCAGAAGTCTGTTCCCAAGGTAACTGTTTCCTCTACTCTGAGAGCCACTCAGAGACCTGCTTTCTTGATGGTGGGAAGGGTGCGGGCCTTTCCCACCAGGAGGCCAGTGCCCGTGGCTTAGGAATCAGCCATGGAGGGGAGGAGACTAAGCCACCGCTGGCTGACCCTGGAGAGTTCTGGTCACTCTGTTTGCTCAGCTGTGAGGTGCAGGTGGCAGGAGCGGAGGCTGTGGACCTGGCTCATGTGTTCAGAGGGGCCTGGCTGGCGGTAATTGATGGCCACTGGGGACTGTTGTTCCGCAAGCATCACTGGTTTAAGGATGACAAAGATCTGACACACTTGCCAGAGCAGAAACCCAAGCAGAACAAAGGACACCCCAAACGGAAAACGCCTGCCTTCTCCAGCCCTGGGCTGTCTTGGCTCCGATGGTTCCCAAAAGCTATGTCCGTGGGTTTTCTCAGGCCACCACCGCCTGGCCAGAATCCTGGCCTCCCGGAGCGCGAGGTCAGCCAGAGCAGAGGAAGTGCCCCATAGCAGCTAGCCCGCCGAGGGGTGAGCCAGGGGGTGGGGGAGCCAGAGGAGCAGTCCAGCAGAGATTCATGGAGCAGAGGCTGTGCCCTGGGCTGTTTTGGGCAACCCCCTTCCCAGGTTGGCATGTCTAGGGAGTAGCTGAGGGACCTCCAGGCTGTGTCATGTTCAGAAAGGGGACAGCAGGGAGTTTCTACTGAGAAGACTCCTCAAGGGCCCAAGAGGGAAGGCAGGAGGTGAGGTGGGGTAATAGGAGAGGCAGGACCTGGCGTCAGAGACCTGGGTGTGAATTAGGGCTCTGGCAAGAAACAGAATTCATCCAGATGGTTCCAATGAAGAGAAAACTGCACGGCAGGGGGTGGAGGGCGGGTGGGGGGGGGGCAGCATTAGAGGAACACCCAAGAGATGACAAAGCTCTCAGTGACGGGTGACAGCAGGACGTCATGACTGTCCCCAAGGCTGAGGGGACTGGGTGGTGGAGGCAGTGTTGGCAGGACCCTGTGAGAACTTGGCACACAGAGGAGCGGAGCCTGCAGTCATGCTGGGTAGGGCCTAGCAGGAAGGGAGTGGGAAAAAACGCCCTCAGTCCCTGCCCCGCCATCCTGACAGCGTCAAAGGGCGGCTGATGCGGTCAGTCATTAGGGGCCACCGCCCCGAGCAGGGCTCGGAGGGGGAGAAATGGATGCGGTGGGCGGGCGAACAGGGTGTAGCCAGCACACCTCTCTTCTTCTTTCCCTACAGTGAGGACAATGGTACTTGCCTCATGAACTCGGAGGGAGGGTTATTCAGAAGGAGAGTGAGGTTCCCAGCCCAGGTGCTGGTGTGTGATAGCGTGACAGAAAGTAGCTCCCCACCCCCCTCACACACACACACATACACACACACATTTCTCAAATCTGTGAATGGCTGTCACAAGGAAGCAGGAGCAACCGTTCCCTGGAATTCTGGGAGGGCCGAGGGGAAGCCTGAGGACAAATTGTGTAGCTGTCAGGATTCCGTGGATCCTGGAGTAGGCTGTTCCGGAGGCGCCGTCTGTCACGGGAGGCACTGAGCCCCTAACATGCACCTACTGTGCGTGAGGGGCTGCTGCTCACGTCCACACGCTCCTCTCATCCTCGCCAGTCTCTCAAGCGCAATTGATTGCTACTTCCCAGTTTTGCGCGGAGGATGCTGGCCTCAGGGGGATGAGGTTGCTCGCCCAAGGTTGCCCTGGAGCCAGGCTGTGCCAATCAGGATAGACTAGGTGTTGCTGCCTGTTTAACAAGCCCCAGCAGCTCAAGACAACAAAGCTTTAGTTCTTGCACATGTTACATTTCCATCCAGTGTGGGCTGGGGGCTCTGTTTCTCGTCACTGTCGCTCTGGGACCCAGGCTGTCAAAACAGCCAGCATCTGATACATTACTGGTCCCCATGCAGAGGGGAAGAGAGATCTTTGGCGGATCTCATGTTACAGGTCAAGTGCTTGGCTTGGAAGTTGCATGCCTCCCTTCTGCTCACAACTCGTTGGCTACAATAGTCACATGACCCCATCCAAGCAGAAGGCCATGATGGACAACCTTGTATTTGTCCAGAAGGTGCCGAGCTGGAAATTTTTCATGAGCAACATTACGAGCTATTACGTGAGCTATGGTTTATCTCAGGCCTAGGAAGCTCCAGGTCCAGTGCTCTTCCCACTGTTCCAGGGGTGGCTTGTCCCAGCAGAGGCGAGGGGAGAGGTCTGGCACAGCAGCTGTCTCTGACCCCTTGAAGGTCTTGTTCTGAGATCTGGATGCCCAGGAAGACAGGGCTTTTCAAGAAAGATGATGCTTGGGCTGGTGGAGCAAATTCCAAAGTTGAGGCAAAGTGCTGAGGGTGGGGAGAAGGGTTTGGTTCCCCTCTGGCCTTTAGGACCCCTAGCTCTCTGTCCTTGACTTTCCTTGATCTGCTTCCCACATAGGGGGAATCTCCCCTCCCCGCCTCTACTGTTTTTGTAGGTGGGATTCCTATTGGAGGCTGTTTTTCCACTTTTGAGTGCTATGGGACAGGCTGGGAGAGGTGTCCTGCAGGGCCAGATGAGGCCCTTTACTTGGGGGCTGGAGCACTGGCAGCCTGGCTCTTTCTCCTCTGCGACCCCAGACTGCATCCCGATGGAATCACTGGACCCTTTGTCCTGACCAGTGATCAGTGGCACAATTTCAGGAAATAGAGGAGCATGATTCTATGCAGGGAACTCAGCAGAGAGAGGAAGTCAGCCTTTCCCGAAACCCTGCTCTGAGCCTGTCCCTGTGAGGAGCACAGCACTTGCATTATCTCCTGTGACCCACACCTGCTCAGCCTCCCCACTCCACACAGGCACTTTACTTGAGAGAGTCGACTTCTCTCCTCTGTGCACCCCACTTCCACTCTCATGCCACCAAGACTCCATTGAACATGACCTTGCAGAACCATGTGACACTGCCGATTATTTCCCATTTCTCACAATGTTCTTCCTCTCGGCCTTCTGGGCTCCCAAACTGCCCCCACCACCTCCGGCCTCACTGAACCCTTCTCAGTGACCTCCTTCCTGGGGCCTTCTTTCTCAGTCTCCATCTGCCCCCCTGCCTATGGATTCCAGGGTTCCACGCACGGCTCACTGGTCTCTCTCCTGGAATCATCTCATCTTTGCCTTGGCTTCTACTGCAGCTGATCCTTCGATCTTTCTTGAATTCAGATTTGTTTGTCCTTTGCCTAGTTGACATACCAGACTCTCGGATATTCCATAAGCTCCTACAGCTTCAGACAGGGCTTTCCCCGAAATTTGCTTTTAGACCAGTAATTTCCATTGGAGTGCAGAACCCAACCATCCACCAGCTGCCAAAGCCCGGGACCTGGGAGACCCCTAGCTCCCTTCCTCTGCCTCACCCACACAGTAGGTGCTGAAGTCTCACCTCTCCATCACCACTGCCACCATTTCCAACCAAGACTATTACAACAGGCTCCTTGGGGCCTGTTCTCTCAATCCATCTTCTTGTTGCCATGGAGGTTTCTAAAACTCTGGCCACAGGAATTCCTTCATTTTTAAAAACCTCAGGCCTCCCTTCATCCCAGTTTAAAATCCAAATTCACAAGCAGGGAACACGGCACCTTTATGATCTAGTCCTTGCTTCTTATTCCCCCATTCTCACCTCTAATCCTTTGTATACACTCTTCCTTTTGCCTTTCTCTGACTCCTCCCTAACTGGATGGCTAATTCCTGCTCATCTTTTATGATTCAGCTCAGATGCCATTTCTTTTAGGAAATCTCTGACTAGTCCCTAAAGTAGTTGGGGCCCTGCCTGTGTGATCTCTAGAGTCTTGGGTTTCAATACGACATGGTAAGGTAGAGGTGAGTGGTGCTAACCTGTCCCTCTCTGCCTCCCACCTTGTTGTTTTTTGAGTGTCAGGCTCAGAGTCTGGCATGAACCTTGGCATCATCTGACAGTCAATCAATTCTTATGAATAAATAGATAGACGAGCTGCCATGTCCTCCAAGTCCCCTGACTATGTTCTCAAATCACAGAGCGACCTTTGACATTATGTAGCACCATCATTCATTCCTCAGAGGAAAACTGTGAGTTTCAGGAGGTTGAAAGCCCTCAGCAGCCCACACAGAATCTTCAACAGAGTGAAATGGATGAGCGAACTTCCGCAGGCCAGAATTTTTACATCACACGAGGTCATATCAAGTTTATTTCTTTTTATTGATTTTATATAGAAGCACTGAACATTTATTTGAAGTCATTTAAAAAACATAAACAAGCAAAAAGAAAGAGATGGAGTTTACCTAGAAATTGCTCCATCTATCCAGAGGTAGCCATTGCTGGTTACTTGGCATATCACCTTCCCACCTTTTCCTTGGGCATATAAATGTAGGTCCATGTTGAAAAATACTATTATTGATCATACGACAAGTATATTTCATTCATGCTTTCTTTAAATTTGTTTTGGAATGCCTACTGATAGTTGTCAAAGACTGCACAGTTGTGACGTTTTTAGATGCATCATAATGTAATTCAGGAATCACACATGACTATTGGTTACCCTTTTGCTGCTATTTTAAACAGTACTATGCAGAACATAATTAAAGTGCAATTTTTGGATCATTATTAATTATTTCTTTAGGATAATTTCTTAGAAGTAGAACTGAAGTAGAACTGGTGGGCTGAAGGAATTGTACTTTCTCATATCTTGCCAAATTGCCCTCCCAAAAGCCTGACTAATCAGATCTTATTTTCACCAGTTTATCATCTAGTCCAGGTGAGAGCAAACTGTTTCCACTGCACCAAGGATGGAAGGACCTGCATTTGATGGCAACTTTCCTTCAAGCCCCCCTGTCTTAATCTGGCAGCTGCAATCTGGAGCCCCTTTCCACCCAGATCATCTTCTCTTGAATCCACAATATTTGAAAATATTAGATCCAGGAACCAACTTTACAAATCAATAAATTTCACATAAAAATCTGAGATTGAGGCTTGGGACAACTGGCTCTCCCTGTAATGGGGCCTGGACTCTCACAGTGTGCTGCAGTCCCCACCTCTCCCTATTGCCACTCTACCTGCCTCATTCATTTACTTACCAGGCCCTGGAGGCATTAGGATTTGCAACCCCTCTCCCGTTCCTTTTCCCCATTTGAAATTAGCCCACCAGCAAGGAATTCTATGCTTATTATTTTGATTAACCACATGATTAATTTTTTAAAAAACAAATTCTATTTGTAATAATAATCTTCAGGTTAATCATTTAGGAAGCTGCTTCAGAGAAGCCCTGAGCGTCTTTAACCAACATAAAACGCCATGAATCACTTTGGACTCAACCGTGCACTATGTATTTAAAAACAGAAAATTAGGCACAGGAGAATTCATCTTAAATCATTATATATGAAATATTAATTCTCTTCTGGCTTTCATATTATTTACATATTTAATAACATGTTAGCTCCAGCCTTAGACTGAGAGCAATTAGAGGCCAGGGGCTATCTCCCGCCTTGATCTTAAAGATGCCAAAATATTGTGATGCTGTGGGGAGGAGGGAGTGCTAAGGAGAACTGGATGCTGTTGCTTCCACTACCCTTTTTCATGCCACACAAATTGTTCACCATATTTTCCTCCTAAGCCGGATATTGATGACTTCGGCTGCCTCAGTGAGAATTCTGTTCCATTGCCTCATCCCTATTCCTGCTCTAGAGGGGAGGAGATTGCAGCCATTTTGTTTTTACAAAAAACAGAGGCAAATATTGATCCAAACCAAGATCCCTTTTGTCTTTATTAGCTCCCCTTAGGATCTTATTTAAAAAAAAACTTTATCCAAGGATATATTTATTAATTTTAGAGAGAGAGAGGAAGTGAGAGAGAGAGAGAGAAAGAGAGAGAGAGAGAGAGAGAGAGAGAGTGAGAGAGAGATACTGATTCGAGAGAGATACTGATTTGAGAGAGAAACAGAATGGTTGCTTCCCATATGCGCCCTGCCAGGGATCAAAACCCTGCAACCTGGGTATGTGCCCAGAATTGAGCCTGAGACCTTCTGGTGTATGGGACAGTGCTCCAGTCAGCTGAGCCACCCGGCCAGGGCAGGGCCTCAGTTTTCTCATAAGTCAAATGGGGGCGAAGGAAAAGATGCTGTGAGATTATCTTGAGGGTGAAGGGGGCTCGTGTGGATGACCACACAGACCCAGGTCTCACATGGGGCAGCTTCCTGATGGGAGTTTAGTGCTCATTCCTCTTCTGGCCACAGGGATGGGCAGAGCCTTGGGCCTCAGTGCCATCTTGGTGCATATCCCAGCACACAGTCCCTGCGTGGTGTTGTTGACAGTCCACACGAGTGCTGTCAGAAGGCTACTCCTGCAGGGTCACAGCTATGCAGATCCGGTGAGTGAAAGGCCATTCTGGCCTTGAGAGGTCAATGGGACAAGGTCAACCTGAAAGGGAGGGAGGTTTGGAGAGAGGCCGTAGAGAGGAGGTACTGGTCAACATGTGCAAAAGCCGAGTTGGTGGCAAGGCTGGCACAGAGGGTGATGATGAGCTAGTCAGCCTGTGACACGGGTGAGGCAGTGAGTGGGCTGGAAGTGGGAGGTGGGAGATATTTTTTAAATCACAGGATAGTACAGTTACAAGGGACCTACAGAAAAGCTTAGAGTGGGGGTCATAAGCTGGTTGGCCAGATAATGCACATTGCAGATACGTGTTTGGTCCAGACATCACCGATCCATCACAGCCATTCTCCAGAGCAGGACTCAGTGAGTCTGTGAGATGCTGACGGAGAGAGCCAGGCTCCCCGCAACCAAACCTGGGCTTTGGTCCCAGGGAGCAGCAGAGCCGAGGCAGAGGCCCAGGCTGATGGGGCTGTCAAACACAGCAGAGATAAAAAGGCACCCCAAACCTTCCAGGGAGCAATCCCAGCTGCACCTGGAATTTCTGAATCTTTATGTGTGTCCTCTCCCCCTTTTAGCACCAGGGCTGGGGTTTGGGAAGTAAGGGCTGAGAGATGGAAACTTTGAGCTAGAGGCTCAGCAATGCCGCAGGTCTGTGGCAGTTGGATAACAGTTCCAGACCTGGCCCTGTCAGCCATGTGCTGTGTGACCTGGGTTTGGTTAACGCCCACTTATGAGCCAGAGTTTCTGCACTTGTAAAATGAGAGTCAGCAGGGAAAATGTCTTTTCTAAAATTCTAACCAATCCAATGTTTTAGAGGACACATGGTTCCTTTTAAAGATTAAAAACCACTTCATTGAGATATAGCTCCATATCATACAATTTACCCAGTTAAAGCGCACACTTCAGTGGTTTTGGACAAATATGTCCAGCCATCACCATATTCAATTTTATAACATTTTCGTTATCTCGGAAAGAAACCCCATATCCTTTAGCTATCACCTCCCCTACTCTCCCAGTCTTTACCCCAAGTCCTGAGAAAAACCAAGAAACCTGACTGAGGATCAAACCCACCACCTAGGCATGGGCCCTGATTGGGAATAGCAACTGCAGCCTTTTGGTGCACGGGACGATATTTCAACCAACTGAGCCACCCAGCTAGGGCTATTATTAACTTTATTCTAAGCATTTTAGTCTTTTTCGTGTGACTGTGCGTAGAAATGTTTTCTTAATTTCACTTTCGGATTGTTTAGTTCAGTGCAAGTTTAGAAACAATTGATTAATATTGAGCTTGTACCTTGTGTCCTGCAGCCTTGATGAACTTGTTTGTTAGTTCTAATAGTTTTGCAGCGGATTCATTAGGATGTTTAATATACATGATCACTCCCTCCTTCCTTTCCAATCTGGAAGCCTTGTCTTTCTTTTTATTTCTTGCCTGAGTGCCCTGGTTAGAACCTCCGGTACAATGCTCAACAGCTGTGGGGAGACTGGCATCTTGCCTTATTCCTTAGGGGTTAGGCACCCAGGCTTTCACTATTACCTGCTGATTTTTTCATAGGTGCCTTTTATCCGGTTGAGGCAATTTCTTTTTATTTCCAGTTTGGTGACTGTTTTTAGCATGAAAAGTTGCTGGGGTTTGTCAAATGCTTTTTCTGCATCTACTGAGATAATCATGTGATTCTTGTTTTGTATTCTATTGATATGATGATCAACTGATTCTCAAATGATAAACCCACCTTGCACATTCCTGGGATACATTCTACTTGGTCATGGTATAGAACTCCTTTTAGATTTATAGCTTTAATCTTGCCAGATTCAGTTTACTGGTGTTTTGTTGATGATTATTATATCCATATTCATAGGATATATCAGTCTGTAGTTTTCTAGTGACTTTTTTTTTTTTTTTTTTTTGGTATCAGGTTAATACTGGCTTCATAACAAGCATTGAGAGGTGTTCCCACCTCTTCTGTCTTTTGGAAGAATTTGTGAAGAATTGGCATTAGTTTTCCTTTGAATGTTATGTAGAATACAGCAGTGAAACCATCAGGGCTGCAGCTTTCTTTGTAAGGTTGTTTTAAAATCACCCATTCAACTTCATCATTTGTTTCATGTCTATTCATATTGTCTATAAAGAGGAAATAGTTTTGTGTGGGAGGGCCTTCCACAGCTAAAGTCATCTCAGGAACCAAAGGCTCTATGGGGGACTGTGGTCACTAGGAATCCCTAGTGCCGTGCCATGGCAGGGGTCTTCTTGCTGGATAAATACATGGTATAGGCTGCAGCAGCCTGCGGCATGGGCAGGCCAGTCTACCAAAGGCTGGAGAAGCTCTGCAGGTGGGTATAGAGGGATGGGCCTGTATACTGATTCTGGATAAAAGGATTTCCAATTCCTCGGCTGGCCAGTGCCTTCTGGCCCTTTTCCTGTTCCTTCCCTCCTCCCCCAAATGATGGCTGTGTTCTTAGGACTCTGGGTCTTGCTTAGCTCCTTTAGGGAAAGAAACCCCTCTGTCTTATTAGCATACATCCCCACGCCCTGTAGAGCAGGCTTATTTGTTGAATGGAGGAACAGTCAGAGATGCCTCTTGGTGCTTGTCTCCAGGCAACCAGCAGATAGACCTGGTCTGAAGCCAGATAACCAAAGGAAAGCCCACTTTTCTAAGTCAATGTGTATCAGGTGTCTTAATCATTGGCCACAAATGCACAACACTTACTGCCCTCTGTGCTATATACAAGGCATTGTGGAGGATGGTAAACATAAGGCATTTGGTCCCTGCCTTGAGATGCTGACAATGGACTCAATGGAAAACAAACAAACAAACAAACCAGTGAATTCAGTGGAAAGAGTCCTGCAATGTCCTCTCGGCTTCAGCCCTATAATGGTTGCCACTGTTGTCCTTATATTCCTGCTTCCAGTAAAAGTGCCCAGCGTGCTGATGCCAACTGGCGAAGGGACTACATAAGAAAGCCTCCTAGCCCTCTGGGCTTCTCTTGTTCTCTGCTCTTTCTGGTGGGTGGTCCAATTTCTGAAGTTTCATTCGACCTTGTATACCTGCAATTGTCTGCCTTGGCCAAGTCATAACTGTTTGTTGTCCTCACCTCCTGCAAGACTCCTGGGCATTAACCTGGTAGCCTTTCCAGCCTCTGGGTTTAGTGCCAAGCCCCACAGGGGATGATAGATGGAGCGCAAATACACACACTCTCACACTCACACTCACAATAGCGATTCTCCCACCAGTGAAGAACCTCCAGGTCACAGCCCTTACCACCCACTGTGGCTTAGTGGTTGGAGAATTTGGTAGCCTCTTCATGAGACCCCATTTCCATATTGGTCTCAGAAGGGGGCCATTTTGGAAGAAAGCCAAGAGATTTGGCCTAGTTTAACTGAGCTCACATGGGAAGCGAGTGTTACCTCAGGCTCTGCTAGATAAACGAGCTCATTCGAGGAGCCATGAGGGATGGTTATTCTCTGTTGAGGAACTGGAATCGAATCTCCAGTAGGTGCATGGGTGCTGAGCAGATGTGGTAGGAAGTGACATCATTAACCTCTAGGTCTGGGATGGGAGGAGGTGAAGGATGGGCCCTGCCTGCGGAGGGAAGCAGGGAGCCCATATTCCACGGCCTTTCCTCTGGAAGGGCTGGGCACTAATCCAGAGGGGGGTCTGGAAGTTCTGCCCTCACATCCTTCCGGCATTGTCGGCCCGGACCCAGGTGCCAGTCCCCTGGGGCTGGCAGAAGCCAGCGAGAGCTGCAAGGCTGTGAAAGGTTGGCTAGTTCGTTAACTCTGTTAGATCTGACTCTGTGCCAGGCCCATGGAGCCCATGTTTCTCAACCGGGGGCTATTCTGCCCTCCAGGGAACATTTGGCCATGTCTGGAGACAATGTAGGTTGTCACAATTGGGAGGTGGGGGCTACTATTAGCATCTAGTGGACAGAGCCCAGAGATGCCACTATGCACACTATAATACACCGGACGGCCCCAGAGCAAAGAGTTATCTGGCCCCAAACGTCAGCAGTGATGGGACTGAGAATCCCTGCTGCTGATATGGGGCTCCCATGGTGCTCAGCCTAGGCCACAGCCCTACTTCAGGGAAGCTAGCTCCTGGTAGGCATGGACAGACAATCTATGGAGCAGGCTCCTGTTCTCCAAGTTGTGTCCTGACGACAGTTCACTTGTCAGTTCATTTGTCAGTCCAATCATTCCATTCATTTATTTACACATTTAACCTTCATGTGTTTAAGTTTTACTGTGTGCCAGGCCCTGAGGGAACAGAAATGCCATGGATATGGTGCCTGCCTTCAAGCAGTTCATGTTGAGTAGGGAAGTCACACACATACACACACACACACACACACACACACATTGCATGCACATACACACATACTAACACATTCACAAACATATAACACATCCACAAACACAACATACACATGCACACACAATCCCAGTACCAAGCCGTAAGGGCTGAGATGGAGTAATGATTATAGGAGAGGAAGGGTTTGTAGCTCAGCCTCTGAGTGGTCAAGGAAGGCTTCCTGGGGAAACAAGCTGAGTCTTAAAGGGTAGGGAGACTTAGAAGGGGGAAAATCTAGTTTCTTAATAAGGAACTCTGTAGGAACCAACATGGAGTGTTTGTTCACTTTCCTGTGGACTCCAGGCAGCCCCTTGCCTGGCTGGGGAAGCCTGCCACCAGCCCTCAGCAGGAACCCACACTAATCCCTCCTCCTCTCTGCTTCTAGTCCCCTCCCCCATAGCATCTTCAACTCCTCTGTGAAATTGCATTCTAACCTTGGCTGCCTCTAGCCCCTCCATCACTGCCAGGAGAGCCGTCAATTCCCTGACCCAGTCTCAGCCCCCTGGCTGGGAGTCAGATGGCGGCCTCAGTATTTTCCTAACCATCAGTGGGGTTTGGTGGAGAGGTAGAGGGGGAGGGAAGAGCATGTGGCCTCTAAGAGCTTTAATTTGACCAGGTGCTCTTTCGTACCTCCTGACCACCTCGCATACCTTGTCTCTCATATGTAAACAGCATTCAAAATAATGAAAGGCCAGGCCCTGGAAGGCCTCACTATGGAGTCCACTAGGGAGAGAATCAAAAGATGTTCACAGCTGGCTGCCCTGAGAAGGCTCTGGTGAAAGATGCCAGGAGTCTGGGGTCAGCAAAATTGGATCCTTGTCATGACTGTTTCATTATCTTGCTGGGTGACCTCAGGTAAATTACTTCACCTTTCTGAGCCACATGGGCCTCATCTGGAAATTTGGAGAAAGCCTCATCCCCAGGATATCTCATCATACAATAACACCATCTGGTGACATCACTGGCCTTTAATCGATAAGAGCAAAGCAGGGCATTTGAAAGGAAACACTTCTGCATTTTCCCCCTCTCCCCTTATTACCCATGTCCCCACAGGTATTAGAGGCCACAGCTGACCGCTGATGGGACCAGCTGAGGTCAAAAGGATACATCGGCCTTCTCCAGATGAGCTAGATGCATTCGTGTCCCTCCCTTACCCCTTCCCATTGCCCGGAATGCACCTTCCTCCCTCTCCCCACCCTTCCTCCAAGGGGACATGGACTCCCCTCTGTAAAGCCTGCTGGACTCCCCTGTCTGGTATCTCTACCTCTTCTGATGCTCAATAAACACTGTTTTCTCCTCTGTCCAATCTCCAATGCTGTTTATTTTCTTGTCCCTGATTTGTAATAAAAGCTCAGTAGCACAGAGTACGTCCAACATGGCACGGTGACTAGTATCTTACCATCAGGTGAGTTTGACCTGAGATACCTGTTCCTGTCAATACATCATTGCAGCTAATTACTTGGAGTGGTTCTAGGCATTTCTGTAGCCAGGACAGGCATCATAGGGAGTGTGGGGGTGGGTGGGGCCTCACAACGTTGATGCTTACGCACATCTGGGAGGAAGAAACGATGAAACCTGTACACGGACAAGGGTGGTTTAGCGAGATGGTCATAGACACCTTCAGTTGGGTTCACTTCGTTGCCAAGAGTAAAGGTGTGCTCCAGCACCCCTTGAAGAAGGCTTGTGGAAGAACACAAGGCTTTCATGGAGCTTCAGAAAGAAGATTTGCTTCCCAGTGGGACCTCACGGGAACTGAGACCAAAGGGTAATCATATGCAACAAGGTGCTGTGGGAGCAGCCGCTTCCTGAAAGGTATCCTGGCTTCTCCCCACGTGTTGGCTCCGCCTTCCTCTTGCCTTTGTACCACCCCCCTCCTCCCTCACATCCTCACCTCTACTCTTATTAAGTCCTAGGTACAAAAATGATGCAACCAAAACATATATTTCCCCTTGAATTTTTACTGAAGATCAAGAAATATCTAAGACATGACTTCCAGGTGTGGATGCATGACTATTCATATCTCCCTTGGAGCCAGGTACAGATTTAAGCTCAACCTCACCTGGTGGATGAAGATGCTGCTACTGAGGCGTGTATGCAAGAGCAATGGACCAGGGCACAAATATCTGCTTCTACACTGACTGACCAGGACCCTGAGCGCCGAGCATCACCTCTGCAGGCCCATGCCTGTCCTCCCCTTTGAATCATTCCATCTAGCATAAAAAATAATTGAACCAAACAATCCATTAATTCCAAACTCTCTCCTTCTCCAGCCTCTGGGGCCTCAGTTTCCTCATCCATGAAATGGAGAGATCTCTTTCCTCCAATTGGCTCTGCGGGCTTCTAGGAATCGGGGCTGGCCATGGACAGCAGGTGCTTGTCTTCTGTCAACTGCCTGTAGAAAGCAGTTATCTCAGCCTCACATTTGCACGACCTTGACCCAACCCCCAACTCTCTGGATGTGAGAGACCTCTAGCTTATTATTTAAATGTGCCATTCCAGTGACAAGCAGCTGGATGCCTGGGGACAAATGTGTGAAAGCTTGCCGAAACTGAGACCATCACCAGCCCACGCCCCTACCAGAGATTTATGCTCATTGACCAAGATGTATGACATTGGCACCCTACGAATAGTTCACTGGCAGCCAGGGTCGGCCTCAGGCTTTTGGAGGAACATTTGGGAGTAACTTTGCAAAATGTTTTGCTTCTTTCTCTTTTCTTAGTAATTGGCACAACGACAGGAAGAAGCCCAAAGATCATGCCTCCTTCTGGACTATGAAGGTAAAGCAGGTGCCACTGTCCCTGGTCTTTTCCTGGCAGAATTTACAGTGTGCAGCTTGCAGATGACTGGGGGGAACATGGAAACCTGGGTAATGATGTTAGGAAACACTGCCTGGCATTGACGTGGATTTCCCTGAATCTGAGAACCAGGGTTTGGGCTGTTGAAGCTCACTGTCTGAATGGCTGTAGCAAAGGAAACCTCCATGATGGCACCAGAAGTAGTCCCACTGCCTGGGAAGAGAGTGATGCTGGGGAAGCCAGACTTTGATGAAATCAAAGGGGATCCCTGGGCTTGGGCTCACACATGGCCCTTGGGTCTCAAGGAACTCAGAACTAGTCAGGGTTTGCCCTGAGTGGGGGCCCTTTCCCACACAATGGGGTCCTGCTAGGTGGGTAGAAATAGGGACTCTTGTCTTTTTAGCTGCAGGCATGGGCCTGGATGCTTCAGAGAGCCTTACAATTTTGTTCACTGAATAAATGAATGAATGATGAGTGAATAAATGAATGGTTCTAGGAAAAATGAAATGACAGTTCCATTCCATTTCACCCACGCTTTTCTCATGGCTTATGCCTTGGTTTGCCCAAAAGGGAGACCAGTATCTCACTGCCAGGATGGTGGGGTGATGCACACCTATGCTGTATAAGAAGCAGTGGAAAGAATGAGGAGTATCTAGCTGTGAGCACTAGAAAACCCCATCCTCAGGTTTTGGGGTGATGGTGGTGAGCAGGTTGTTCTCCCTGGCACTAGAGGGTGAAAACGAGGGCTGATGGGTAGAACTAGAGGTGAATCTTAGCTCTACCTAACATCAGTTGCTCACATTTATTGAGAATCCCTCTCTCTCTTGCTCTTTCTCTGCAGCACAAAGAAGAGGTCACATGAACACAGTGAGATGGAGGAGGGCTGGTGCCTATGAGCCACAATAAAAGGCCTCAGATGAAACCTACTTGCAGGCACCTCGATCTTGGACTTCCTACCCTCCACACTGTGAGGAATGGATGTCTGTGTGTAAGCCACGTGGGCTGTGGTACTTTGTTATGGCAGTCCGGGCTGACAGGTATAGAGCCACCATCCAACCACTGCTGGGAGGGTCGGTGGCTGTGGAGGTCACGGAAAGCCTTAGCTTCCTTCCGCGTCCCCCCCCCCCCGCCCCCCGCACTCGCACCCCGTTCTCTATGAGAGCCTTTGAGAGGTTTTATGTCTATCATGGGGTACTTCCCTAGGGGGTAGTGAGTTCTGACTGTGGGAGCTCAGGTCACTGCACTGAATTTGGATCATTGGTGAGACCCCTTTGGGTCCTGGGATTCTGGGCTGGTGCTGGACTGCCCTCCTTGCCTTCTGTCCACTAGCAGTCAGCTCAGAACCTCCAGGCAAAGCCACCTCCATGCATGGAACTTAAGGCATCTGCCCAATATTTATGGAGGACCACCCCTTCCACAGGACCCTGACTCATGGCCCCCAGGGAGTATTTCCACCTGTAGAAAGGTCTGCACCTTTGTCAGCCTTGGGGCAGTAGAGGCTCAAGACAGAGGAGGTGGTTGTAAACCACCCACAGGCCAACTCACACCCAGAAAGGGCTGGGAAGTCACAGGGGCCTTTCTGATCTCTCTGGCCCTTTTGTAAGACTGAGCCCCAGGAAAGCTCTGTTTCAGGCAGGGGGTGGGCGGGGAAGGCTTCATAGGGCCACAGCCTTGCTGAACTTGGCGTCAGCCTCACCCTTCCGCCCTCCCCCATCTGGCCTCCCCTGGCCTCCCCGGCATTTACCATTCTGGCATTTACCATTCCGTTTATTGTGCTCACACACACTGTGTGGGAAGAGTTCATGCTAATGAAAGGGTTTCTTGATTAGGTTATGCTGTTACTGTAAATGTTCCCTCATTATCTATGTTATGGTAGGAATTTGAAAAAGTATAAATTGAGTGTCTTGCATAATTTATAAAACCTGAATGTTTCCTAATTAGTCCGGTTAGGTTAACGATGGCGCAGTGCCTCATCTTCCTGGTCCCTGCCCATGACCTTTCCCCTCCTCATTTTCAACACTTTCTGTTATTTACAACCGCCACCCCCCAAATCCAACTCGCAGCCTCCAGAACGGCCCGTTTAGCTCCTGATAGGAGGATGAAATGCCTCGGAAAATGGGAAAATGTGAATGGCTCCTTTTTTCTCTGCATGTCCTTCACCTCCTTTGAGGCCAAGAGGCGGCCTGCTTCAGGCAGGAAATGTGGCTCTGCGCATCCCCTGAAGGATGCCGGTGAGGTGCATTCCTTGGCGTTTGCAGCTGGAGAAGTGAAAATGTTGGGGGGGGGGGAAAGGGAGGGGAAAAACCCCTCTCAAAAGGATTCTAAAATAACATTTTGCATCCTCAAGTAATTCCCAGTTCTCCCTGGCAACCATTCATTTCTTCCGAACAGCAGAAATTTGCAATATGAAAGTGGATTGGCTTCTCTCTCCCTTGGGGCCCCTGTATCTCTTCATCCAGCGCCTTGGGTAAAAAGCAATGCATACGTTTACAATATAAATGTGATTTAATCGACCTCCCTGTCAGGGAGAAATGGCAAGCATATCAAACAAGACCAAGATGTTAGAAAGAAAAATCATAAATTATTTCAGTGACGAGTTTCTGAGCCGCCTCCCGACTACTAGATGATGCTATATAAGGCTGTTCCTTGAAACAATAATTAAGATAATTCTGTATGACAAGGAGAAAAATGTCCAGCTTTGTATGAAATGTGCTTCATGTTAGCAAGCGGAATGCTTGGTATTGATTACACATCACCCCCATCCCCCCACCCTAGCCACTGCGATTCAAGGCTGAAATTAATTGAATGATGCAACGTTTCGTTTCTTGCATCCTTATTTACCGCACATGCCTCCTAGAAGCCATGCAAAGTGGGCTGGCCTCTAATTCTCCAAATTGGTCCCTTCCTCCGGTGGTGTCTGGGCTGCACTTGCATGGACACAGGCATCTCAGCCGGGTGCCATTGTTCTCCGCACTGCAAGGCACCGTGCGTGTTTCCCCTCAGGGGCAGAATTGATGGACATATCAGCACAGCAGAGCCCTAACTTTTCCATTACGAGGCCACCATGGGGCTCTCCTACAGAAATACGGCCAATCTCCCGGGGGAAATATGCAGCCGTCTGGGCACCGCCCCCTTCAGTCCATGGAAGGCACCTGCCTCTGTCTAGCACAACATCCTTTCTCCCTCCTCCTTCCACTCTCCCAGGGTACCGTGTGGGCCGAAGGAACCCTTCCCCCCTGCCCGCTCTCATTCTAGCTGACATATCCTTAGCCTGTCGCCCCCACCGCCTCCTGTGAGAGGCACCGGCGATTCCTGGCAGAGAGCGATGGTTTATGGCCACGGCTCTGCTGGTTTCTCCGCGGCTCTATTTCATCCTGACTGCAGTCGCTGCCGCAGTGGCGGCTGCTGGAGAGGGAGGCCTCAGGTAGTTAATCCACAGCAATGGCCAGGCGCCTGCAGCAAAGCTGACACTTCCCCTCCTGGAGAGGCAGGGGGCGGAGGCAGAGGCAGCCACCATGGGCAGGTGCCCGGCTAAAGCCAGTGGGGGCTGGACTCAGGGTGCCCTGACTGCAGGTGACTTGAATGAGTCCCTTCTCTGAGCCACCTTCCTCAGAGGGTGGTGGTGGGGGTTCAAGGCAGAGCGAGTGATAGGTTGACATGCTGTGCATAGACGGTAACTTCTTTAAAAAACCAGAGGCACTTAGGCGATTGTGAGATGAATAAATGGCTCTCAGACTGACAATCCTGTTTGTGACTAAGCAGAGCCTTGCCCCTAGGGAGCCATTCTTTCCAGAACGATGACAAAGGAGAGCTCTTCTCTCTGCCTAAATGCCAAGGAGGGGCTGTGGTTCCACTGAGCCTTGAAGAACCGTCTGTCCTGGGGGATAGGCGTCAAAGGCGCTTTGGACCCCCTGCCTAAGTCGTTCCCAGGAGACAAGGGAACATCACTCCGTGGTGGTTACTGCTCATGAGTGAAGACTGATGGTATAAACAAATGGCATCTGAGGGACCAGAGGAGAAAAGGCAGCACTGGGCCTGGAGCAGCTGCTGTAGCCTCCTAGGTGGACTGGGAAGGCGGGGAAGGAGATGCCAGAACCCACTCACAGGGGGGCCTTGGGAGAGAGCAGACTAGTGGGGGCTGGTCCCATAGAGCATTACTGCAAACACCTGTCCTTAAATGCACCCAATTCTTCATGCAGCGAGGGAATGAGAGTGAGGACAGGTGAGCCACCCACTCAAGGACCACAGGCGTCATGTCCATTCTCCCTGCTCTGAGCACGCGCCCAGCACCTAGTAAGTGCTCAGTCCAGGAGGGAGGAGAATCTTTGTTGAGGGAGCACAGCAGAGCCTTGGTCTGGGGCAGCAAAGGCCAGGGCGCCTGGGACCAGGCTGTTGAAAGGCAATGCACGGAGTCCCTTTACAGGGGTTTCTCTCTCTGCCCGCCCCCCCCTCTCACCGCCCCTCCCCCCGCCTCCCCCAGGGGGCTGGTGGAGCACCCAGAGGGCCTGGGCCTTGCTTTCCTTGGAAGCCTAGATCTGGCCTGAGGCCCAGCCCAGGCAGTGTCTGGACCGTCCTCCTCTGACCCCAGATGATCCATCAAATCCTCAGACATCGCTGATCCCCCTGCATGGCCTGGTACCCTAGGAGCTCCCCGAGGGCTTGCAGAGTGGTTGGCTGCTTGACGAAGAAGCAGGCCTTCTCCGCTGATGAAAGAGCAATTACGACTTTAGGAGTCTGCAGTCTAGACTGGGAGCTGTCGAGTCTCACATAAGTGTGTCTGGGAGCTGGTAACAGGAGATTAGGGGCTGTGAGGAAGAGAAGGGGCATTGGACATGGCGGGAGGGAGCCGGGGTCGGGCCAGGTGCTGCGGGGAGAGCGTTAGAAAGCACGGCCCTTCTGCCTGCTTGCTGGCTTCCAGGCTTGTTTTTGCACTGTTTTTCTTTAAAGACTTTCACTGTAGTTAGAACAACTCTCCCGTCCACTTATTCCCTTAAAAACAGTTGAGAAGATGACACGAGGGGAGGAAGTGCCTGGAAGGAACAGCGACTTTCCCTGTGTGCTCCTCCGGCTGTGTGTCTGGGAAGAGCCCTGTGCTCGTCGATCTGGGTTTTAATCCTGCTGTCTCTCCGGTGATGTTGGCCATGCTACTGCATCTTGCTGAGCCCTAACTCCTCATCTGCAAAACAGAGTTAAGTAAGGCTCAGACCCCTGTGTGTGTGCAGAGAGGCTCATTCCCAGTCTGTAGTTTCACACCAGTGTCTGGACTGTCCACAGCAGCCTGGGAAGACTTCCTGGAAGAGGTGATGTGGAAGGGGCTTGCTGGATAAAAGATGAAGCTGGGAGTTCAAACCCTGCAAGCTGAGCTTCTGTGTGACTCCCACCAGCAGCAAATCCAGTTCCCTGGGCTCCCTCATCATTGTTTGCCTCACCACCCATCCCCGTCCCTTCCATGAAGGCTTTGCATCCTTCATGCAGCACCCCTCCCCCTGCACCCTCTTCCGAAGCCTGCCTAGCTGGGGGAGGGGCACAGCTTTGGCTCCCAGAATTTGGGAGACTTTTCACTGCTCTCTTTTGTCCATTGACTATGGGGGTGAACCCAGCTTGGAGACAATTAGTAAATTATTATTACTGTGGCGCTGCCCTTGGAGGAGCCAGCGGATTTAATCAGGGCTGGTTAATGGGAGCACAGGCAGCTCCCTCACTCCCCATGCGCCTGGGAAGCCGGAGTGAATAAATGGATGGTGCTCACGAGAGCTCAGCTTTTTGCGAGTAATGAGCCACTCACTCTCTAGCGTAGGATGCCTGGTGCTCCTGGGTTGCAGGAGGGTCTCCTGGGAGCTGAAGAGCTGGGGAGAGGAGGACCTGGCCCGGATGGGAGGTTACCTCTCCTATCCCACCGCCCATGCCTCACCTTCTGCTTCCCTCACCCTCCCTCTCAACCTTTGACTTGGGTCAGAATCCCTGGAGCACTTGTCAGCACAGACCGCTGGGCTCCACTTCAGCGTGTCTGATTCATGGGTAAGGGCCAGGGCCAGAGACTCTGCATCTCATTCCTACTAGTTCCTGGGTGCTGCTGCTGCTGCTGGTGCAAGAACCACCCTTTGGGAACCACCTCATCCGCTGGCTCTCACCCCTGGCTGCACTTGAGAATCACCCGGGGCGGTCTATTCAGCTGATCCATCTCCCACCCCCTCTCCAAGCCACGGTCCAGGATCTGAAGTGGGGTCTGGGGTGGGTATCTTTAAAAGACTCCCCAGGTGGGTCTGCTGTGTCATGGAGTGAGAACACAGGCTAAGCCCTTTCCTGGGACACAAGGGCCTACGTTCCGACATCAGAGGAGCCCTTGTTCAGTCGCTGAGAGGCTGGGCTTGGTGTGACCGCAGGAGAGTGGGCAGGATGGGGGTGCCCAGGTACTGCTTCCCAGCCTGGGCTTCCAAGGCAAGTTTGTCTTCCCTTCCTTCCTTCCTTCCTTCCTTCCTTTCTTCCTTCCTTCCTTCCTTCCTTCCTTCCTTCTTTCCTTCCTTCCTTCCTCTCCCTCTTTCCACACCCCCTTTACCTGCCTCCTTTCCTCCTTTCTGTGACTGGTTGGGTCCCAGCTCAGTGGGCACTGGTCGGGACATGGTTTTCCTTTACCCTGCTCCCCCCTCACTGCTCAATCTCTTCCTTTGTCCCGCACAACGTCGTGGGCAGTCCCTAGTTCTGATACCTTTCAGATGTCAGAACCTCCTCTGGGCTGGCCTGGCCTGAAGCTTCAGCGCCCCAGCTGTGTCTAAGCTCTCTCCTTGGTGGGGAAGGAGAAATGTCTCCTCATCTGAAACTCTACCCCTCTTCCCCTGCGTCTCCAGGAATGAGTGGTTCCGCTTTGGTCATCTCCCATCAGTGGAAAGGGATGATTGGCCTCCTATCCTGCCACCAGGTCTCTTCAGCAAGCCTCCTTCCTGGAGAAGCTGCCAGGCACAAAGGCGCCCCTTCCTGTGCTCATGGCCACCCTGAATCCCAGGGGACATAGGTTAAGCCCCCCAAAGGACTCCCGCAGCCCATGGTCACACTTCTGCACGGCCAGCACCCAGCTGGGGGCGAGGCACTGTCTTCTCTCCTGCTGGGCATCCCTGCCTCTGGGAGTGATTCTCCGGGAGGCCTCGCTCTGCTCAGCTTGGAGGACAGCATCCTCTCACCATGATTCCGCTCCTCCGCAGGCCAAGCTCCCAGCCCTTCTGTGCTCCTTGCTGAGGACGGGGGTGAGATGTGGAGGAGGGGCTGGAGGTAGGCCTGCGGGGAGCAGCCGGCCCAGCCTGCTTGGCATGTTCTTATTGCTGCTCCTTCATCACCTCTGTGGGCCCGAGCAGCCAGCCTGGGACCCATGGGAAAGCCTCACTCAGCATCCTGTGGTCTACCCACCCATTGTCCTTCTTTCCTGAGGTCCTCCCTCCCTCCCGCTGGTCATTCAGTGAGCCCGACTCTCCAGGCCTTGTTCTAGATGCTGCGAGTCATGGATGTGTCTTACAGGTGGATTGTCAAGAACTGGGGCCAGGCAGCTCCCCACTGGACTCACTGAGAGGCAGGAAACTGTCCTCCCGTCACCCACACTACCTGATGCCCTCCCGGAGCCCCTGGCCTGGCAGGACCAGAGTGTGAGAACAGGGTGCTCAGGCTGCAGCGGAGGTGAGCCAGGATGCGGGCACAGGGTAAGGCCAGCGCACCAACCCTGGGGGCCTGTGGAAGCTTCCTGGCTTGGAAGAAGTGACACCTGAGTGAGCTCTTGAAGGAGGGACAAGAAGTCACTGCCCAGAAGGGAGAAGAGGAGCACTTTGCGTTGAGGAACTAAGGCAGCAAAGGGGGCTGACTGTGTGGGACCGATATGGCTGTCTGGTGTGGCGCGTGCACGGCGGAGGGGGCGGGAAGGAGCGAGGGGCGGGCAGGACCAGGCCATCAAGGAGCACCTCTGGGGAGCATCTCCAGGTGAGTAAGTCAAGCCCCCTCCCTCCCCACGAGGCTTCTGAGCTGAAAGGTCTGGTTGGTCATGTTCCTCAGGAGATGTGGCAGCTCTGAGGCCCCCACTGCTGAGCAGCCCCCACTCCTGATTGTGGCGGGGCTGAGGGCTGGTGGGTAGCAGAGGTGGGGTGGGTGGGAGGGAGGCAGCTCCTCAGTCAGTACTCAGACGAGCTGGCATGGAGGAGGCTCACACGGAGGAGGCTCAGCTTGGCTGGGTGTCTCTGGCCAACTATGAGTGGCAGGAGTCGTGGCTGGGAGGTGAGGAGTTCACACTTACCTGTCAGAGACAGCAGAGCAGCGGTTATTTTTCAGAGGCGGGACTTAGGCGTGACATTTACAAAATGCCTGTGTTCGGTTCTCATGTTTTCTGTGAGCAGAGGCTGCTTTTCAGCAGGGAGAAGCCCACGCTCACTTCACAGCTGCTTATTCAGTTCCAGGCCGTCTGAGACCCCCTGGGCGCAGAGACACACCAGGCAGGCCGGCCCTGCCCTCCCCGAGAGGTGCCCCGTCCCCAGCCACTGGCACTGCTGTGGTCCGGGGGCACTTCCTACACAGCCCCATCAGCCTTGACAAGGACTCTTGGACGTAGGCATGATTAACACCAACTTACACATGAAGAACCAGAGGCCCAGGGTCGTTGAATTTCTCAGCCTGGGTCACACGGAAAGAAGCAGCTGTCCTGGGATTCAAGCCCTGATGTGTTGGTTCCAAAGGCTGGGCCCTCTGATGTGGATTCTCTTGGGGCACCAGGCTCCATGTGCCGGGCCAGACGCCATCCTTGTTGTGGGACCCTAGGGGAGTTACACTGCTTGTCTTAGCCTCAGTACCCCTGCCTGTAAAATGGGGGTGATTACATGGTCCTTGCAGGCTTGATGTAAGGAGCAGAGAGGGTGAACTGCATGCAAGTTACTCAGGACAGTGCCTGGTGCTCGGGGAAGCTTGGCCAACAAAAGCTGCTAACCACAGGAGACGGCGATGTGAGGTGGCGCTAGGCTGCCGCTTGCTGCACCAGCAGGGAGTCCATTTCTCCTCTCTGCCTCCAGTTCCTGGCTTTGGGAGATGCAGGTTGTGGCATGGGCCTCTTTACTCAGGCACGGAATAGAATCCTGATGGGAAAGGCAGTGCCAACCTTGTCCTTATTCCCCTGTCCCTGTCCCCAAGCTCCATGGCTATCCACCCTCAGGCCCAAGCTCACTCGTCCTGAGCCAGCCCCGACATAGGTGTGAGCATAGCAGCAGCCTCCACCCACCCAGTCACGGTGGTCTCAGGGTTAGTTGCCAAGACCACGGCCAGGTGAGCCGGGGCAGTGAGCCTGTGACTATTTCTCCTGCTGCTCGCAGTCACTGCTGTGTTGGACCCGATTATTACCAGGTGCCTGGCACAGACAATTCCTACCTTCCACTTGGTGGACATCCAAGCACGTGGTTCCACCTTCTTCTGCATATGGGATACTTGCCCTCCTGGCTGCTCTCACAGGCGACCACCATCACCTCTCTGCAGTCCACAGAAGAGGAATTCTAGTTCTAGAGGATTGTAGCAGGTCGTGGTATCCACCCCCCGACCCTCTAGAGTGTCTGTGCTGCTTGATCTTCCTGGCTCAGCCTCTCCCCACCTTGCCGACCGCCTCTTCCCGGAGAACTATCTCCTCAAGCTCTGTGTTGGCATCACGCCCTCGGCTGGTCTGAAGACACAGAGTTAGGTGACTCATCCCCAAGAAGCTAGTGGTTGTGCCTCTGACCGAGAGGTGCTGCCAAGGAAATGGTTGGGAGACCTCTCTCTCGCCCTCAGAGCCGGGAGAAGCAGGGCCAAGGAGGGGGAGTTTCTTTCCCTCCAGTGGAACTGAGTGTGTGGTTGTCTGTTCTTCCTTGCTTTGCATGGACGCACACAGCCAAGTGCGCAGCATCTCTAGAAGGTGAGCAGGGCTATAGCAGCAACGCCTCTATGGGTGACATCACCCTGGTCCAGGGCTTGACCAGAGCATGTTGGTCCTTCCGGGCCACTGTTTGGGCTGTCGTGGGGTCCCACTCCCATTCCCACCAAGAAAGCTTGGGAGCAGGTCTTCCGTGGGTCCTGGCTGCCTCTCCTCCCTGTACACCTGTGTCTTTCTGGTGTCCCAACAGACATGGCTGACATTTCATGTTTCCATGGTAACGGAGTCTGCCTTTAGCCAGACGACTAACTAGAGAGGTTGAGGAGGAATGAGTGAGTGTGAGTGTGTGGTGCTCCATGAGCCCAGGTCCTTGCTCAGGTTCCTCTGTCTCAGCTGGTGGCAGCAGGCTCCTCCTGGCGGTAATCACGCCTCATCTGCAGCTCCTACATCTCCATAGCTGACATAATATTGCGCCAGGGTCCATCCATCTGCATAATCATCTTAACCTGCTCCCACAAGAGAGTTTAAAAGGTCTAGGCTGTTGGAAAATGACCATAAAGCCTTCACGCAGATACCTTTAGCAGCTACGCCAACATCTATCACAGGGTAATTACGAGCAGGAGTGAGGGCAAAGCCGTGTCTGGGAGCTGTTTGGGGCTGAGCCTGCTCTGACTTGGAAGGAAGGGGAGGGAGGAACCCAGAGGGAGCCTGCAGGAGAGGAACAGCGCCTGCAGTGGCCAGAGGACTTTCTCTACCTGAAGGAGTGCTCAGCCTCTGCAAGGGGAGGGCCTGGCCCAGACTGTGCGGGACCACGGGGTCACTTGTCCACACATGATGGGCCATGGTTTTCTGATACTAGAAAAAGAATGTTCAGGACGCCAATCTTCCAATGGTCTCCCACATTGTTAGCTCTTCTCTAGAATGGCTGTGTGGCTTTGAATGACCCCCTTCCTTTCTCTTTGACTCCATTTTTCGATCTGTAAAATGGGGGTGGCTGAACTAGGCCATTGGTTTCCAAACCATGTTCTGAGGAACCTAGGCCTCCATAGCAGGGTTGGGGAGGGAAGGAGGTAGGCAGGAGTCATCCCCGCCTGCTCACTCCAGCCACAGCGGCCTTGCTTCTGCTCATTCTGGTTCGGGGGAGAGGAGGTGAAGAAAAGTTCCCTGAACTGGAAGGCTGGGCCCTCACCGGCTCCGAGGCTGTGCAGGCTCTCCGGGGTCCATGCACCACTGGCGCGAGACTTAGGAAACCGGATCTGGTCCCCCCTGGAACATGGGCCTGTTCTGCAACTACCTTTCTTGTGCTGGATGCACCCTCCCTTTGGGAACATAGCTGGGTCTGTGCTGTGGGACTGAGGTTTGAGAGCGTGAGGATGCCCAGATGGAGTGAGTACAACCTTCAGAAAGCACTGACCAGGGCTGGGCAAGCCAACCAAATCCCCCTCCCAGGTCCACCCAGGCCTTCAGCAGGGAGGGCCCTTGCTCAGGGGGTCTGCTCTCCTGGTCCTGGTCCAGCTGATGGTCAGCTCTGAATGGGGAGCCCAGCTCCCTGCCTCGGACTCCGGTGAGCGTCGGTCACCTCCTCCTGGTGCCCACACCTGCTGAGCCGACCTCTTGGCCATTAGCCTCTGGTCTGCTGTGGTCTCCTGCCTGCTCTCGGGGGGGGGGGGGGGGAACTCAGGCTCCCAGGAGGACAGACCTCGTCGTCTCCTCCACCTCATTTGCTTAGGCTCCAGGCCCCTCAATCCCCGGCAGTGGTGTCTTGGAAACATTTGCCTGTCTGACTCAGGCCACACTGTGGGGAGGCTGGGAAGGCCTGGAGGGTTTGCTGGTTTGGCCATTCAGGAGCACGGGAACACCCATTTCCCCGACCGTTGCCACACCAACCTGCTCTCTGGTCTGTGCTGGCTCCACCCAGCCTGTCCCCTCAGCCCCTCCTGGCACAGCCTGCAGCTGGGGCTGGTTCTGCCAGGCCCAAGGTTCCCATTTAGAGAAGGAGCGATGCCACTTCTCCTCCCAGGTGGCACAGCCACCTCGCCCAACTGCTCAACAGCAGCCTTGGAGCTCATGTGTCTCTTGTAGCGAGCACCGGGGTCTACGTTTCTCTCACTTCTTACAACTTTGCCCTGGCTCAGCAGATGGTTCAGAAGCTGAGGGTGTCATAGTGAAAGGCTGTCGGAGACCGTTTGCCCCTGTGCCGCTCCTACCACAGAGCCGCAGTACAGCCCCTTAAAGAGTCTGCCTCCTGGGGACAGGGGGTGCACAGAGGCATGTGTTTTTTTTGGTAAACCCTAAGCAGAGGCTCCAGATGAGAGCAGAGCCACTTGGGTGAAGGCAGGAGGGTGGGATTCCGGACCCCTTTCTCATGGGACCCCCTATTCCCCACTCCCACCTGCCACTCTTGACCCCGACACCACACACATTTGCTTTGATCTAGCCCATGACCCTCCCTTCCGACTTGAGGAGCTGGCCTCTGAGGTCCTGGAGGCCCAGGAAGGGGACGTGTGGTGGTGGGGCTAGTACCCAGGTCTCAGCTCTCTGGGCAGTACTCAGCGGCTGGAGCTGCGCGCCCCTCGGCAGTTGTCATGGTAGCTTGTGTGGCTGTGGAGGCCTGACAGTCACATGGAGACACAAACACACAGGAGGTGCTGGGGTGCTAGGAAGGGTAACTTCCTGGAGGGCAAGGGGCCCGGTTGGTGGTATCAGATTGTTGAGCCACTGTGTAAAGCCAGGCAGGCGGCTTGCCCTCTCGCGGCCTCAGCACCACAGTTGCACTGACTCTGGGTCTCTCCAGGCCCTTGAGGACCTGCCCCAGGTAGTGCCGAGGTCTTCCCTGCGGCTGAGGGGAAGCTCAGGGAGTGGACATGAGCCCCAGGAGTCAGACAGCCCAGCTGCTATGTGGAAGGGGGTCCAGGACATGCCTGGCCTCCTGCTGCCCTTGCCTCAGGAGTCCTGGTGAGCATGGAGATGCTGGGCCCATCTGCCACCCCTGCTGGGGCAATTAGTGGCCTCTTCCTGTGTGTTCATCTCCCTGCTCCTCCTGGGAACCCACTGCTGACCGGCATTCTGTCTCTTCCTGAGGGAAGAGGGCACAAGGCATCTCCCACAGGGTATGGGGGCCGGTCTGCTGGGTGTCACAATACCACCTATTCTTGTTGTTGGGCACCTACCTGGGCAGGAGTGGAGTGACAGGGAGGGGGTCACCTGGTCTGGGGGAGAGGGGCTATGGTTGTGATTCTTCGTCACCACTCCAGGCACATCCCTCATCTGTTTCCTATGGCTCACATGGCCCTTCACTGCAGCTCCTCTGGGATGGTCCTCCTGCCTCCCAGCTGGCATGGGTCAGCCTGCCTGGGCTTCAGGGGGAGGACCCTCTGTCATTACCCTGCAGAACCCCGGACCTGCTCTCCTCACCTGTGTGGCCCCTTCAGGGTGTAGCCTGCTCTCTGTCAGCATCCAGTCCTATCTAGGGCACAGGTTCCTTTCTGGGCTGCCCATGGTCCTGGACCCCATGAGTCCCCATAGAGCCATCTTTTGGTTCTTACTTGTTCCTGGGGGCAGTGGGCTCCTCTTGGGGGAACACGTCTCCTCGGTCTGAGGAGGAATCTCTCCCATGATGACTCTCCAGAGATCTTGAGCTTCTCGCTGAGAATCTGGTTTGCCCTCTTCTTGCAAAC
>PVJC01018100.1:0-31743 GCA_004026665.1 Murina feae | reverse complement strand
GAGCTGAGGGGCGCAGCTTCACTTTCGCTGCTGCCGCAATGGAAAGGGCTGTTTACTCAGGTCCGGGAGTGGCGGCCGCCATGTTGGCTGGGCTAATTTGCATACAGCCGCTCTGATTGGCTGGTGGGCGTGGCTTACCCTGTCTCGGAGAAACGGTTAATTTTAATATTTCGCTTTTATTAGTTTAGATATATATATTTTTTTAATTTCTGGGGAACATGGATGGAACTGGAGAGCATTATGTTAATCAAAATAAGCCAGTCAGAGAAAGATAAATATCACATGCCTCATATGTGGGATATAATAATCAACGTAATTTGATGAACAAGAATAGATCCAGTGACAAATGGTAGAGAGCAACCAAATGACTTGTATGCATGCATATTAGCATAACCAATGGACACAGATACTGGGGCGGTGGGGGCTTGCCTGGAATGGGAATGACTGCTGGGGGGGGGGGTCAATTGGGGAAAAAGAAGACATATGTAAAACTTTAGACAATAATAAAAAAAATTTTCTGGGGAAAATTAAAAAAAAAATTTTTTTTTAAGTGATCTTAGAGAGGGAGCAAGGAAAAGAGAGAGAGAGAGAGAGAGAGAGAGAGAGAGAGAGAGAGAGAGAGAGAGAGAGATACCCATGTGAGAGATAAAAAAACTATTTGATGCACCCCAACAAGGGATCGAACCTGCAACCTAGGCATGTTCCCTGACTGGGAATTGAACCCATGACTTTCTGGTGCACAAAATGATGTTCCAACCAACTGGGCCATACTGGCTAGGGCTGGGAACAACATTTTTTTAATTAAGTGGAGTTGAACATGGGCATGAGGAGGGAGGCTTACTTTTTTTCCCCTGTCATTATTTTCCCGTTCATATTACTTTTTAAGCTAAAAAGTAAGTCAAAATAAAATAGAGAAGAGACAGTTTAATAAGCGCAGGAGGCAGTCCCACAAGACCATTCAACTCGCTAGAAGTGGAGGATACTTTATTCTTTTTCCTCCATCTGCCCCACTCCAAACTTCTCCCAATCTGCATTTTTCCCAATCCAGTCAATCCTTCCCTTTAGACTCCAAAGAAAGACACCATTGTTTTCTCTTCTTCAATCAAAATGGGATTTGTTTGCCTTCTGTCCCTCTCAATGTGGCTGATGGAAGATAAGGTGGAAGGTGTCCCAGAAGGCAGGACAAATACTTCCCTTTGGCTAGTGCCCCCTCCCTTCTTCCCTGACCTCAAATCTGAATTCCTCCGCTCCTCTCTATGGAACTCAGAAGCTTCCCCAGGAACCTTGGACTCTTCTATTACAAAGTTGTAAATGATAACCAACATGGGTTATTTCCCCTGGCACCCTGCTCCCCAAAGACTAAGCTGGGGATTCCACAGATGTGTGTGCCCTTTTCAACTGTGTATAGTGGCTTCCACTTTCTTCTCTATAGTTTCTGTATTGGCTAAAGTTTTTTTTGCAGATAAGTATTCATTTTACAAAGGAGAAAAATAAAACACTTTCTATAAAACTGTACTTGTCTGATGAGCCTGGCACATCTGGTCATAACCATAAACAATGCCCAGACCATGCCTGACATGTGGCCCTCAATACATGTGATTCTGTGGTTCTAACATGCTCCCAGGTGCCGCCAGTGCTGCTGGGGCACGGACTATGGACACTGTGAGTAGCGAGGCTATAGACAGAGTACAAAGTCTGGCACAAACAAGTGTTGGTAGTGTTATTTTCTACTCATATTCTCCCCCCTCCAAAAGCAAACCATCCCCTCATTGCATTCTTAGAATGCATCCCAGCTGGTTCCACTTAAATTCAAACATGTATTCTCTATAAACAGGCCCACTATGTTTTTCATTGGCTGTTCACCGAATTTACCTTGGTTTTTGTAAAGCTCATGCCTCCCCCTGCCCCTGCACCATTTTGACCTAAGATGGATCAACAGACATAATTTCCCGCGATAGCCTCAGCAATCCTGTCAACTTAAATAGAGCAAGTCCCTCTGTTATGTGTACTGGATGCTGTTGGTCCCCAGTGCAGACCCATAGTCAGGGCCAGCGCATCATCCCCCAGCTGTCATGTGTGATGAGCTAACAGTGCCTGGCTGCCTCCTTCTCCAAGGAATGGACACTCAGTAACTGACCTCAGTGCCCAGGGAAGAGGCGGCCCTCAGCCAATGCCTGGCTGGCGTGGAGTGGATATGTGCCCCACTTGCCTGTAGACAGGACAGGACTGTGGTGCCATCCACACTCCGGAACCCCAATGGGATTGGGATTGGGCTGGACTCTAGCTGAGGGCACAGTCCTGCTCAGCTCCATCCTCTACCCTGCCCAACTCCGTCCTCTACCTTGTCCCCATTCCCTCCTCCCTTACAGGTTTCTTCTGGGCGCTCTCCCTCAACGAATGATCCTATATAATAAAAGGGTGATATGCAAATTTACCCCAACAGCAGAACCACTGGGAATGACTGGTCACTATGACACATACTGACCACCAGGGGGCAGACACTCAATGCAGGAGCTGCCCTGCTGGTGGTCAGTGCACTCCCACAGGGGGAGCTCTGCTCAGCCACAAGCCAGGCTGATGGCTGCCAGTACAGCGGTGGTGGTGGGAGCCTCTCCTAACTCTTCAGCAGTGCTAAGGATGTTTGACTGCAGCTTAGGCCTGCTCCCTGCTGGCAAGTGGACATCCCCCATGGGCTCCCGGGCTGCAAGAGGACACAGGCCGAACTGAGGGACTCCCCTGAGTGCACAAATTTTTGTGCACTGGGCCTCTAGTTTTATAAGAATTGCCATCTTAAGATCTGCTTCTAGGGAACCCAACCTAAGACAATTTTGATTGAAAATAGCTATTTGTTTCCTGAAATATTTTCACAAACTATTATGGAGTTTTTCCTGCTGTTGTTTATCTCTCCCAATCTTGAATCAGATGTCATTTGGCTAGCATCCCAGCTCTCCATCTCACACTCCTCTGCTTTACTCTCTTCTTGGAGAAGTTATATCCAAAAAAGACATCTTAATCTTTTCTTTCATCTGCTTAAATATTAAGGTAAGACATTTCCAGGCTCTGGTTTCCCTGGATCTTTTCCAAGATGTTTCCTTGGGTTTTGAGTCCCTCCTTAAGTGCCCTGTCCCCTCAGTAGTTGCAGGGCACAAGAGGAGGTGGGGGTGGGGTGGGATTAATCCTGATTCTCTATCCCACTGTCTTCACCAACCTCATCAATATTGTCGCCACAATCTCAGAAGGTCCTGGGATCCCTGAGAAGTCTTTTCATCAGTCGTGGCCTGGCTAATCACACTATGAGCAAGCATACCCTTAACTCAAATGTCTACTATATTTGTGTTAACAGTGTTCATATCTTTGCTTCTGGTCTAAATCCAACATTCACTTAATAATCAATAGCAAAAATCCAACATTCATGTCTCAATCAAAGGCAAGACAGAATTCACAGAATTCTGGTGATATCTTTTGGAAACAGGAAGGTTATTCAATGAACTAAAAAAAACAAACAAACCATATTTTTCCTCTTTTTACTGATTATCTGTTTTGCACAGAGCTCAAGAGATGGCGGGGCAGGTCTCTCACACCAGGAGGCAAGCCTGTTCCTCCAGTTCCAGGCACAGCAGCAGCACCCAGCTAACTGGTCAGTAAGCCCCTGGTGCCTTTTTCTGGTCCATTATCGTTTGAAAGTACATTTCCATCCGAAAATAAACCAGGGCAGGAAGAAGAAGCTGAAGATATTCTCACAATTTTATTTGTTTACCACTTTAAGAGTCAAAATTATGATGATTAAAATTTTAAAAAATGATTATCTGTAGATTTCAATGATCTAAATTAGAATGCAAGCCACTTTGTAATTTTAAAATGTCTAGTAAAATGTCTAGTTTTAAAATGCCTCATTAAAAATAAGTTTAGAAAAGGTCAAATTAATTTTAATGATATATTTTTGTCTAACCTAATATATTCAAATATTACCATTTCAAAATGAAATTAACATTAAAAATATTCTTGTATATCCTTTGCCTACCTGTGTGAGTCTTTCCTGTAGAATTCAGGAGGTAGGTCCCCCAAGCAAGGAGGGATAGGAGTTGATAAGACCAATACCGAGCTTCCTCACCCCTAGAGCAATTGTGGGGTGCATTCTATATATTTCTTCAGGGGACTCCAATGGGATTGAATGCCAGTTGCCCACAGTGGTAACCTGCTCATGTAGTCACTTTAATCGGCTGTCTTCTCTTCACTGTGTCTCCTGGGACCATCTCCCAAATAAACTGCTTGCATAGTCAGCAAACTCAGATATGAGTTCTTAACTACCATACCAGTGACCCAACTTGTAAACTCTTGCCTGAGAAGCAGTCAGTCCCTAATAGTTCTTGGTTAATTTTCCGTTGATGGCACTGATGAGTAAACAGCTCCATCAGTTATTTACTCCAAGTCAAAGTACTGAACAGCCAGCAATGCTCCCTTTGTCTTAAAGGGCAGGATCGAGGAAATAACCACAGAGTCTACTAGGAGAAGAAGAAATAGGCCATGTTCTCAAGGACATCCTCAGACAGAGATGAAAAGTTGAGAACTCTCCAGGACAACCAATGACAAAGGACTGCATGAGCTGTCCCCAGTTTCTCCAGCCCTTGGGTCAGTTGTCTATGAGCCTAGATTTGTAGTTACCTGATGGGTTCACTGATAGCCTTAGGACCCTCTTCCACCCAGATACTCCCTAAGCATTATCTCCACCTCAACCTAAGGCACGAGCCTGGCCAACCTTTTACTGATTCACTGGTGCTAGGGACTCAAAAAGAAGCCTTGTACTCAAGACACTACAGGATTCCATTTCTATCATGTTTAAAACCAGGGTACAGCATTTTATGCTATTGGAAGTCACAATATCGGTGCCCCTTGGGAGAAAGGAGATAGTGATTTATTTATCTTTTTGTTGTTGTGTTGCTCAAAACTGAAAGGGCAGCTGGAGCAGAGCAGAGGGCCCCAGTTAAGCATGTGCTCTGGAGAGCAGCCTGGACCTCCTCCTGCACTCCCCGGGCTTAAGAGGTAATGATTTGAAGGGGGCAAGAAGGAGGGGGCAGGAGCTTCCAGGGTCTGGAAATACTCTGTTTCTTGGTCTGGGTGATATGGGTGTGTTCACTTTGTAAAAATTCTTAAATTTGCTGAATTATGCACTTTTGATTTGTGCACTCTTTTGGATGTGTTAAACACACACACACACACACACAATCCCTTCAGAAAAAGTTTTTAAAAAGGGAAAAAAACCCCAAAATCTTTTAGTTAATCAGCTCACCCACTAAGGTGGAGGACACTCTCCCCAGGCCAGGGAGGAGGCTTACGGCCAGTACTCTAAGAACACAGAAGCATAAGGGCCATAAAAGAAATCTGAATTAGAGGATCTAAGAAGGTCCTATGGGTGTTGAGGGACTAGAAACTCCAACTGGAACAGTGGACATTTTCCCATTCCCATTAAAATGCCAGAGGAGCCCTCGCTGGTTTGGCTCAGTGGATAGAACATTCCCCTGCAAACTGAAGGGTCCTAGGTTTGAGTCCAATCAAGGCCACTTGCCTGGGTTGTGGGCTCGATCCCCAGTAGGGGGTGTGCAGGAGGCAGCCAATCAATGATTCTCTCTCATCATTGATGTTTCTATCTCTCTTTCCCTCTCCCTCTCTGAAATCAATAAAAATATATTCTTAAAAAAATAATAAAATAAAATGCCAGGGGAAACACTAAACTCTGAAAGGACTTCAGGGATCAGGGACACTATATACAGTAAATTCTATGAGGCTGCAGGAAGAGTGGGTAGTAACCAGGATAAGGTTGCATAGGCTGGGATGGGATGGAATTGGGATGCACTGAGATAGGATGGGGATTTGAAGATGGGTTCCAGATTCTGAGGGGCCTTACATGAAACGCCTCAAAATGAGGAGTTTGGATTTCCTCCTGCCCAGAGTTGGAGACTTTTTAAAAAAAAAATACATTTTATTGATTTTTTACAGAGAGGAAGGAAGAGGGATAGAGAGTTAGAAACATCGATGAGAGAGAAACATCGATCAGCTGCCTCCTGCACACTCCCTACGGGTGATGTGGCCGCAACCAAGGTACATGCCCTTGACTGGAATCGAACCTGGGATGGGACCCTTGAGTCCGCAGGCCGATGCTCTGTCCATTGAGCCAAACCAGTTAGGGCCAGAGTTGGAGACTTTTATAGCAGGGAAGTAGCATCCTCAGAATTCTCATCAAGGGATCACTCTGGCAAAGGTGTGGACCATGGACCTAAAGGAGAAGCTTGGAGGCCAGATGTTTCTAAGATAAAATAAATGAGGCTGTCACCAATCAGAAGAGCTTAGAGAGAGGCCTGTGAGCACCCCCAGGATTCTCTGTGTAATGAGCTGGGAAGGACCTAGATTCCCACTTCATGAGAAGGGAAACTGAGGAAGGCCCAAGGGGAGGAAGATGCTTGCCTGCCAGCTTCAGGTAGGAGGTTCAGTCAGCTCTAAGGGAGCGAGCATCTTCTCTTTTTGAGTTCTTGGGAGGAACAAGATGCTATTTGGAGACAGGCTTACTTCCCAAGAAAGGAGCATGAAATAGCTCCAGTGGGACCACAGGGAACACATCCCTGCATTCAGGCCAGACTGAGGGGCCAAACTATATCTCACAGCATTACATCAGGCATCATAATTCTCAGAACTTCTTCAGCCAGTGATTTGTCTTGAATTATGCTAAAACTTGTATCATTATTCCCATCTTACAGGGGATGAAAACAGGCTAAGAGAGGAGGCTTGCCTGGCCCAAGAAGACACAGTTGGAAGTTGGCACAGCCTGGAGGTAAACCCAGATGGGCTGGCCCCAAATGCCCCATCCTGTGGTCTTTCCAGAAATACAACATTGTCCCATCTGCCAACCTGGTTCTTTGGTGGGAAGAAAGCAGGAGGAACTCTTGGGCAGAGAAAACAAAACTAAAATTAAGCACACAACCCTTCCTCACCTGTATGTGTGCGGACGTGCCTCTTTAGGTCAAAGGTGTCATTGAAGCCCTTGCCGCAGAAGGTGCACAGGTGCCTCTTCACCTGGTTGTGGCACTTGAGGTGCCGGTTGAGCATACGCTGTAGGCGGAAGCCCTTGCCACACAGGTCACAGCTGTAAACTGCCGAGTCGCTGCATGTGCCTGTGGTGAACTGGGACAGAGAGAGAGGCCATGAGGACCACAGTGCAGGCGGGCACATCTCACAAGCTTACTATGGGAGGCCGTCTCCCTAAGTCTCTAAGCTTGACCTGGCTGGGGCTCTGCCTCCTAAAAATCCCAAGCAGATTTTGGCTTTGGGGAAGATGGAACAACTGGCAGTTCCTCCCAACATTCATTCTCCCCTTCCTCCTGAGAACAGACTTCTGATTTCTAGCAGGACATTGTCCCCAGCTAAACATCTGCATTCCCCACCAAGTCATGGCTCTATGGCCACCTGGCTGATGAAATATATTCTCTCTAAGGGGGGAGGATGTTGCCCTCTCTCTCATTTTCTCCTTTCTTGGACCACAAGGGGAAAGCCAGTGCTGAGGATGGAAGAGTAGAAAGAAAGGAGGAATCTAAGTCCTGATAACATAGAACCTGTGGTAGAAAGTCCCTAAAGATAGCTGCAGTCAATTTCTTCCTCCCTGTTCCTGCATACTGCTGTGTACATCAAGAGATGTAGACTATCTCCTCTACCCTTGGACTAACTGGATGCAGAGATAATGTGTCAGTTCCAGGTATTAAGAGACCATGCAGCTTCTTTCTATATCCTCCCTCTAGGAAAGTGAGTTGCCACATTAGAAATCTAAGACCACCATGCTGTGAGGAAGCCCAAGCACCATGTGGAGAGTGGAAGGCCACATGGAGGGGCACAGAAGTACCAGGTATGAACAAAAAGCCTCACTGGACCTTCTAGCCCATCCATGGCTGCCACCAGATGAGTGAGTGACCTCAACCAATGCTGTCTGGAATAGAACTACCTAGCTAAGCCATGCTCCAGTTCCTGATGCACAAAATCATGAACAAACAGAATGATTATTTTGGGAAGTGACTTGGTTGGGAGCCCACAACTTTATTACCAGCAAACTCACAACTAAATTTCAGACTCTGGGCTCCCGTCCCAGCATTCTCTCAACTACGCTTGCCATCTCATAGAAAGAAAACTGAGTCTATTATGGGAGTCCACCTGGATCATTCTTCGGTGGTGAAAACCACCAGATCTAATATATTCATTAATGGTTTCCTAGTGGAGACAGAAGATGGCTGCCCACAGGAAGGCTGACTACAAGACAGTGAGAGAACGAAAGGAGAGTGTGTGAACGTATGGAGACGTAAATTTGTGGGTGAGCAATGGCTAAACTCCAAGGGTCTGTAGGAGACAGCTGGACCCGGCTCCCTGACCAGGCAGCCTTCACTGCTGCTGAAATCTCTCCCAGAGACCACAGAGACCGCACCATCTTGAAGGGGAGAGTGACTGTTATTGGAAGCGTATACATTCCGGGACCCTGCAACCACGGCACCCAGGGTCCCGGACCAGCTACGAACCCAGAAACACCGGATCTCAAGCAGCACAAATATGTGGACTCAGACGAGCCCTGCTCCTCCTCACAGAAAGGTCAGATTTCGCCTAGGGAAAGGTGAGGTCTGCAATCCAGGTTGAAGAGAGAAACGTGCAATGGGGAAGTCTGCGCCTAACAAAGTCTGTGGCTGTTGGGGTCAGCATGGTCCGTGAGTGGGAAGGGGACCTGCAGGGCTTCTGGCAGAAGGGAACACTAAAAATCAGCCCATAGTTGGACTGAGCACAAAAAGGTAGCCTTAGATTTTACCAGTGTGCTGGCTGCTTAGTGCAGGAGAAAAAGGACGTGTGGAAGAGATGTTTGGAGAATTGTGTGCAGTGCTGGACGGTAAAAGTTGTGAGCTCGTGCATTTACTCTGGCTCTTTTTTTCTCTTTAAATCCTTGCTTTTGATTACTAAACCCAATACATAGGATCACCCAATTGGGGACACTCTCAGAGACTGCAGGGAAAGTTGTATTTGTGGAACCTGGGGATTGGAGCGGGGAGTAACGATCAGGGAACCAGCTCTGGGGCAGTTGATTCTCCCAAACCAGTATTAAGTGCAACAGGGAAAACAAAACCTAAATACTGGCTATAGAGGACTTATAGCCCCGGAGGTCAATCCAGAAACACTGCCACCCAGGGGCTGAACCACAAACTGACTCTTGTGTAAACACAAATAAAGACAGTCTGGGAAACAAAGTAATACTGCCTGCTTTAAAATCAGGACTGTGGTTTACAATAAGGAGGAGCAGTGTATTGCAGGAAATTCCAATACTGTCCTAACCACCTGACAGGGAAAAGGTGCCAAATAGAAGAGTAGAGGAAGTGAATGACTTTCTCTATTGCACATTTTTGTTTTTTCATCTTTTACTTAAGAAACTAATTTTCTTTTTTTCTTACTTGATTTTACCTTTTTAATTATTATATTTTTATTTTTAATTAGTATTATTACTATGACTATTTTAACCTTTTTTTAAGTGTCATTTTATTTTCTCTTTATTTTATTTTGGAATTAATGTTCTACATTCTATTTTCATTTTCCTTTAGCATCATTTTACTCTATCTCAACTTTACCTTTATGCCAACACTCCATCTCTCACTTTTCTCCTTTTATTGTCCTGTTCTCTTACGCTATTCCTGCATTAGATTTTCCCTATCCCTTCTTCCTATCACCTGTTCAGAATTCATCCTATTTATAAATCTACTTTCTGATCCCCTGCATCAAGTCCATACACACCTCTCTCTTTGCCTTCTTCACTATGAAATTTTATTTCTCTCTTCCCTTTGTTTTGTTTTTTTCTGTTGTTATTTTTTTGTTTTGTGTTGTTTTTTATACTGTTTTTTTTGTTTTATTTTTGTTTTGCCTTGCTTTCTCTCTGTCCTATTGTTCTTGTTTGCTTGGTTATTGATTAGATTTTTTTTTTTTTTGCTTGTTTGTGAGATTGTTGCACTTTTTTTGTTTTGTTTTGTTTTTTGTCTTCATTTTTTGCTTGTGTTTCTCCTCTCCTCACTTGTTATTCATTGTTGTTTGTAGTTTACATTCATCTCTGGGTGTTTGTTGTTTCCATTAGTTGAGATTAGTTGTTGTCCTACTGGAGTTTTCTCCCCCATATAAATAGTTTTCCCCCTTTCTTTATTTGCTTTCTTCTCTTGCTTACTTTTTTCCTTTTCTCAATATCATTTTTGCACTTTTTTTTTCTTATCCCCTAATTCTCTTTTCTCAGGTGGTCACCTTTATTTGGGATTATTAGTATCGTGAATACATTTGTGTTCAGTGCCTTGCGTGTTGTGCCTTGTTGTGTTGTATTTTATGCCTTTAAATCAACGCAGGAGAGAGAGAGCTACATAACCAGACACCCAGAGAAGAGAGATCATGGGGAGACAAAGAAACAGCCCACAAATGAAAGAAAAGAGGCATCACCAGAAAAGGAAGTAAACGAAAAGGAAGCAAGCAATATGTTAGAGAGAGAATTCAGAGAAATGATCATAAGATGGCTGAAAAGAATGAAAGACGAATTCAACAATATGTGTAAGAAGCAAGAGGAAATGAAGAACCAAGAAGAAATGAAAAAATGCTATAAAGAGCTCAATAGAACACATAAACAGTAGACTAGAAGAAGCAGAGGACTGCATCAGTGAGCTAGAAGACAAGGTTGGAAAAAATACCAAAGCAGGGCAGCATTTAGAAAAAAAAAAAGATTTAAAAAACAGGAGGAGAGCCTAAGAGAACTTTGGGACAACATGAAACAAAACAACATCCACATAATAGGGGTGGATACCAGAAGGAGAGGAAACTGAACAAAGAATAAAAAACACGTTTGAAGAAATAATGACAGAAAACTTCCCTGAAATAGGGAAGAAAAAACTCACAATTCCAAGAAGCTCACAAAGTTCTAAACAAAATGAACCCCAAAAGACCAACACCAAGGCACATTATATTTAAATTGGCAAACAACAACAAAGTAAGAATCTTAAAAGTGGACAGAGAGAGACAGAAAGTTACCTACAAAGGATCCCCCATCAGACTAGTGACTGATTTCTCAACAGAAACACATCAGGCAAGAAAGGAATAGAATGAAATATACAAAATCATGCAAAGGAAGGGTCTGAACCCAAAATTCTACCCAGCAAGCTATCAATCAAAATTGAGGGTGAAATCAGGAGCATCACAGACAAAAAAGGACTAAGGGAGTTTATTACCACCAAACCAGCAATGCAAGAAGTGGTAAAGGGTCTTCTGTAAAAAGAAGAAATAGAAAACGAAGAAGGAACACAGGCATAAAGAATAAAAATGGCAACAAAGAAGTACCTATCAATAATAACTTTAAATGTTAATGGATTAAATGCCCCAATCTAAAGACACAGGCTAGCTGAGTGGATAAGAAAACATGACCCATATATCTGCTGTCTACAGGAAACCTACCTCAGAAAAAAGGACTCACACAGACTGATGGTGAAGGGATGGAAAAAGATTTTTCAGGTGAGTGAAAATGAAAAAAAAAAAAGCTGGGTAGCAATACTTATATCTGACAAAAGAGACTTCAAAGTAAAGGACATAAAAAGAGATAAGGAAGGCCACTTCACAATACTAAAGGAAGCAATCCCACAAGAAAATATAACTCTGGTAAACATATACACACCCAATACAGGAGCACCCAAATACATTTAAAAAAAAACTTCTGGAAGATATCAAGGGAGAGATTGATAGAAATACAGTCATAGTAGGGGACTTTAATACCCCACTATCACCATTGGACAAATCCTCTAAACAAAAAAAAACAGCAAAGAAATATCAATCTTAAATGATGCACTAGATCAGATAGAATTAATTGACATCTTCAGAATATTTCACCCCACAGCCACAGAACATACGTTCTTCTCCAGTGCATATGGGTCATTTTCAAAGATAGACCATATATTGGGCCACAGGCAAAGTCTCTTCAAATTCAAAAAGATAGAAATCATATCAAGCACCATCTCAGATCACAATGGCATAAAACTAGAAATCAACTATAATAAAAACAATAAAAAATAATAAAACACCTGGAGGCTAAATAGCATGCTATTAAACAATGACTGGGTTACCAGAGAGATCAAAGAAGAAATAAAAAGCATCATGGCAACAAATGACATTGAAAACACAACAATCCAAAGTCTATGGAACAAGTGAAAACAGTCTTGAAAGGGAAGTCCATAGCTCTACAGGCCTGCCTCAAAGAACAAGAAACAATGTAATAAATAATCTAACCCTACAACTCAAAGAGTTAGAAAGAGAGCAACAAGAAAAGTCCAGCGTAAGCAAAATGAAGGAAATAATAAAGATCATAGCAGAGATCAACATAGAGACCAAAAAAAAAAAAAAATACAAAAAATCAACAAAACCAAGAGCTGGTTCTTTGAAAGGATAAACAAGATTGATGAACCTCTAGCCAAGCTCACCAAGAAGCAAAGAGAACTAAAATAAATAAAATCAGAAATGAAAAAGGTGAAATAGCAGAAATACAAATGATTATGAAAAAATACTATGAATAACTCTATTCCAACAAAATGGACAACTTAGATGAAATGGACATGTTCTTAGAAAAATACAAGTTCCCAAAAATCTACCAAGAAGAGTCAAAAACCCTGAATAGGTCAATAACTAACAAAGAAATTGAAACAGTGATAAAAAATCTTCCAAAAAACAAAAACCCTGGTCTGGATGGCTTTAACAGGAGTTCTACCAAGCATTCAAAGAAGAACTAATTGGAGGGGGTGTGGCTGTCAAATACTATATTCATGGAATAAAAGGAAATGCATTGTTACGACAAAAAAAAAAAAATAACTAAAACCTATCCTACTCAGACTATTCCAAAAAATTCAAGAGGAAGGCACACTTTCAATTCTTTCTATGAAACCAGCATTACCCTAATCCCAAAACCAGATAAAGACACCACAAAAAAGAGAACCACAGGCCAACATCCTTGATGAACATAGATGTTAAAATCCTCAACAAAATCCTAGCAAATAGGATTCTGCAATACATTAGAAAGATCATACACCATGACCAAGTGGGATTTATTCCAGGGATGCAAGGATGGTTCAATATCCACAAATCAATAAATTTGATACATCACATAAACAAACTGAGGGGAAAAAATCACATAATCATATCAATCAATGCAGAAAAAGCATTTGACAAAATTCAACACCCTTTCTTGATTAAAACTCTCAGCAAAGTGGGAATAGAGGGATCATACCTCAACATAATAAAAGCCCTATATGACAAATCTACAGCCAACATCATACTCAATGGGCAAAAACTAAAACCATTTCCCCTAAGAACAGGAACAAGACAAGGATGCCCACTTTCACCACTCCTGTTTGACATAGTAGTAGAAGTACTAGCCACAGTGATCAGACAAGAAGAAATAAAAGGCATCCAAATTGGAAAAGAAGAAGTAAAACTGTCCTTATTTGCAGATGACATGATATTATACATAGAAAACCCCAAAGACTCCATCAAAAAACTATTAGACGTACTACATGAATTTGGCAATGTAGCAGGATACAAAATTAATGCCCAGAAATCTATGGCCTTCTTATACACCAATAATGAACTCACAGAAAGAGAAATGAAAAAAAACAATCCCATTTACCATTGCACCTAAAAAATTAAGATACTTAGGAATAAACTTAACCAAATACGTAAAAGACCTGTACTCAAAAACTACAGGACATTGAAAAAACAAATAGAGGAAGACAAACAAATGGAAGAACATACCATGTTCATGGGTTGGTAGAATCAACATCATTAAAATGTCCATACTACCTAAAGCAATCTATAGATTCAATGCAATACCTATTAAAATACCAATGGCATATTTCAAAGATCTAGAACAAAATCTCCAAAAATTCATCTGGAATAAAAAAAGACCCCGAATAGCCACAGCTATCCTGAGAAAGAAGAACAAAGTTGGAGGGATCACAATACCAGACATCAAACTATATTACCAAGCCACTGTTCTCAAAACTACCTGGTATTGGCACAAGAACAGACGTATAGACCAATGGAACAGAATAAAAGACCCAGAAATTGACCCAAGCCATTATACTCAATTAATTTTCAACAAAGGAGGCAAGAGCATACAATGGAGTCAAAACAGCCTCTTTCATAAATGGTGCTGGGAAATTGGTCAGATACATGCAAAAAAATGAAACTAGACCGCCAACTTACACCATACACAAAAACTAACTCAAAATGGCTAAAGGACTTGAATGTAAGACGGGAAACCATAAAAATCCGACAAGACTCCATAAGCAGTAAAATTGCAGACATATGTCATAGCAATATCTTTACAGACACAGATCCTAGGGCAAGAGAGACTAAGGAGAAAATAAACAAATGGGATTACATCAAAATAAAAAGCTTCTGCACAGCAAAAGAAACCATCAGCAAAACAACAAGAAAGCCACTGCATGGGAGAACATATTTGCCAATGTTATCTCTGATAAGGGTTTAATCTCCAACATTTACAGGGAACTCATACAACTCAACAAAAGGAAAATAAATAAGCCAATCAAAAAATGGCCAAAAGACCTAAATAGACTCTTTTCGAAAGAGGACACTCAGAAAGTCATGAAAACATGCTCAAAGTCACTAATCATCCGAGAGATGCAAATCAAAACAACAATGAGGTACCACTTCACACCTGTCAGAATGGCTATCATCAACAAATCAACAAATGACAAGTGCTGGAGAAGATGGGGGCAGGGGAGAGGAACCCTTCTTCACTGCTAGTGGGAATACAGACTGGTGCAGCCATTGTGGAAAACAGTATGGTGTTTCCTCAAAAAATTAAAAATGGAACTGCCATTTGCCTCAGTAATACTACTTCTAGGAATATACCCCAAGAAAACAGAAACACCAATCGGAAAAGACATATGCATCCCTATGTTCATAGTAGCACAATTTACAATAGCCAAGATTTGGAAACAGCCTAAAATGCCCATCAGCAGATGGGTGGGTTAGAAAACTATGGTACATCTACAAAATGGAATACTACACTACTATAAAAAAGAAGGAATTCTTACCATTTGCAGCATCATGGATAGAACTGGAGAGCATTATGCTAAGTGAAATAAGCCAGAAAGTGAAAGAAAAACACCACATGATCTCACTTATTTATGGATAATAAAGAACATTATAACCTAATGAACAAAAAGATAGATACAGAGGCAGAGAAGCATTGAACAGACTGTCAAATTACTGGGGAAGGCTGGGGAGTGTTGGTGGGGGAGGGGATGGGGAAGGTAAGAGATCAACCGAAGGACTTGTATACATTCATATAAGCATAAACAATGGACACAAGACAGTGGGGGGTGGGGAGGGCATGTGCCGGGGGTTTGGGGAGGCTGGGGAAAGGTCAATGGGGGAAAAAAAAGGAGACATATGTACTACTATCTGTAATACTTTAAACAATAAAATAAAATAAATTTTAAAAAAGGTTTCATAGTTACTAAATCAGATTCTTTAGAGGAATGATCCAACGGTTCTGCCAAAATTCTACTCATAAAAGAGCCTAAAAAAAGTATTTTCAGACAAATATCATTAGCAAGAAAAGTTGGATCTTTCCTGGCTCGAAATCTTCCTAACCTCAAATACCCTCCTCCTTTCATCCACCTTGGGTGTTACCCTCCGCTGAGACCCAGCTCAACTGTTCCTTCTCTGATGTAGCTTCTCTAACGACTACAGCCCCTGCCTGCACTGTTCTCTGACCCGCAAGACCAGTGCCTCTCAAACCCAGAGTGCACACAAATCCCCTGGGTGTCTTGCTAGAATGCAGGATCTGATTCAGGAGGTCTGATGGGGTCTACATACTGCATTTCTAACCAGCTCTGCATGAGAAGAGAGGCTGGAGCATTGGCCCTTTCGTAGTCCAGTACTTTATTCCACCTCATTCCAGAGGGTTCCATTACCCACATATGTTTCCTCAGAGCTCATCCAGTGTCCTCAACAAAGTGCCTTGAGTCAGCAAGTGTTTGTGCACATTCCTGCCTCCCACCCCTACACTCCAAGCTCAGACTCAAGTCAGTGCACATTCAGATAGTGTCGATGGGCAGTGGGTTCACAGGTGGCAAGATACAAAGAGATCCAAAGAGAACTGAAGGAGGCCCAAGACTCCAGAACTGGGTTTTCCAGTTAGCCTCCTCTGTACCAGTTCTTTTTCATCGCTCAGCTTAATTTGTCTCAGCTGACTGACTAGTGCCTGCTCTGTAACAGGTCCTGTGCTCAGAGCTGAGGGAGTACAGTCACCTGGACCACCTGTCCCCAAGAAGCTGCCAGTCTAGTGGGGGAGCGGACTGACATCTGGAAAGCCCAGGTGCAATGCGCACCTTGGAGGAGCACCTGCCTCTGCCATGGGGCAAGAGGGAAGTTGCCTGTAGAGGAAGTGAGCTCCTCAGCCAGGTAAAGATGAGGAGAAAGAGAGGAGGAATGGTAAAGAATATTCCAGGGAGGACAATGGGAAACAGAGAGTGTGTGTGGTTCCACACTGCTAGCCTGAGCCCTAGGAAAATAGATAATGAACAGAGCTGTGGGAGCAGAGGATGGCAGGGCCCCCCTTAGGGCTCTACCTTGCAAGAAGGTGAGCTTCACTCTGTTCAAAGAGGGTGAAGTGGTTGGACATTGGAAGATAAAGGAGGACAGCTCCTGGGTTGAGTTTGATGACTCAGATGAATAGCCATTATAGTCCTCCAACTTTCTCATGCCCCACCTCTGCCATGTGTTCCCTGAGGGGTACGAGACCCAGCTGTGCCCAAAGCCTTCATATTCCAATCACCAGGACAGGTCATGGTCCCCTCCTTGTCTGGCAGTCCCCATTCTGCTCTTGCCTCCCTTGAAGAGACGTGAAAAGACTAAATATGGCCCACATCTTGACAGAGTACTTTGAGCTTCTCAAGGCCAAGGCTACTCAGGATAAAAGCCAGTCAATTGACCCTGGTAATTCTAATTAAAAACATGTAGAGCCCTAACGGGTTTGGCTCAGTGGATAGAGCGTCGGCCTGTGGACTGAAGGGTCCCAGGTTTGATTCCAGTCAAGGGCATGCACCTTGGTTGTGGGCACATCCCCAGTAGGAGGTGTGCAGGAAGCAGCTGATCAATGTTTCCCTCTCATCGATGCTTCTAACTCTCTGTCCCTCTTCCTTCCTCTCTGTAAAAAATCAATAAAAAATTTTTTTTTAAATTATAAAAAAACCCCAAACATGTAGAAAGCAGCTAGAACTGCCTTTTGAAAGTCCTATAGAATGTGGCTGAGGACTGGACAACTATATTTCCAACTTGACCTCTTGTTTACTTTAATCACTTTGGTAAATTCCTATTTTTAAAATGCTCAGCATGTAATATAGATACCTTCTAATATAGTCCAGGATGAAAAATCTCAAATCACTGGCATTATTTTGTTTGAAAAGAATAAAATCTTAAAGGGCAGAGGGAAGGGAGATTAGTGACAACTTAAGGGAGTGCAGAGCCAACGGATCATCTGACCAAGTCACAGAACATTTTTTAACACAGGGGAGAAAATGAGAATGGGGAGAGGGAGTGGAGGCTGAGGGCACCCCATTCCCAGGGGGAATTTTCCTTTGATTTTCTTGGAGCAAAAAATAGAAATTCTCCAAGTACACTTCAGCAAAGGCAATGTTTCCATTTCTCCACCTCATATGCATCCCCATTTCACAGTATGAATAACTGAGTCAGCACAAAGTGACTCACTTAGGGAATTCCTCTAAGGTGCAACCACCAATTCATGAAGTGATACTTGCTATGTATAGACATCTATGACCAATCCAGCCACCACACATTGTTATACTTGAAGCTTTAAGGGACAGCTTTGTTGAAACAAGATGTAAGGTTAATTAAATAGTAAAAGATCATGGCTGATGAAGCCAACTTCTCCCAGACTAGTTCACTTCTCAGAAAGAAAGGGATGTTTGTAGGATAAATTTCTACATGTGAAATTTAACCCAGAGTGGATTTCACATTTTCTGCCTTGAAATGTAGTCTGTAGCAACAGACTGGAAACTACCTATATGTCTGTCAATAGGAACTTGTTTAAAAAAAAAAAAAAGAATTTCATCAAAGCAGTTGGAAAAAGGAAAGTATCCATTGTCAGCCACGTGCGTGAACCCTCTTGGATGTCCAGTCCAGTCAAAAGGCTCAGAGGAGTCCAGCCCTACCTGTCATCTGACTGCAATAGCAAGAGAAGCCCCAGGGAAGACCAGCCCAGCAGAGATGAGTCATTCCACAGAACTGGAAGACATAATGATAAATTATTTTAAGGTGCTGAATTTGTGGTTATTTGGGAAGCAGCAATAAAGTAAGTGGAATAGTAACCAACGTATCACATCCTCTCCAGAACACCAGATCTGCCACATTTCTGTCGCCCAAGATGGGCTGCATAAGAAGAGACACATCTGATCTCTGGAATGACATCCTGTGAGCCAGAGGACCAGCAATCCCTCCCTGGGCTCATGTCTGCTCACTACACCATCCTGGCTATGTTTACACAGGTTTAGACCTTACATTCTACCTCCTAAAGTTTCAAAATAGGGTTAACCGATTTTACACTGTTACTCTATTCTACAAGTAGTAAGTAGACCCAAACTAGTAGACCCTTTAAGTATCTCAGTGACAAAATGAGAGTGGAATGTTGGGACAGAAATGCTAAGGATCAAACAAAAACCTAGACCTGGCTAATTATGTGATGTCATGTAATATCCCTGGGCCACAGCTTCCCGCATGTAAACATAACAAAATGGTATTAGATGAGCTCTATGGCAGAATAAGAAGCTGAGCGGCTTTTTTCCAACTTCCCAAGTTCAGACCCTGTTCTGCCACTTACAGATTGTGGGAGGTAAGCAAGTTAGCCTCTCTAAGCTTTAATTTGATCACCTGTAAAATGTACATAATAATGATATTTGCCTCTTAAGATTATTAAGGAAGTAAATAAGAACTACGTAATAAGTCCTAATTCTTAAGAGTTAGACCAGCTCCAAAATTTGGTGATTCTAACTAAAAATCAATTGGTCAGGCTCTAGCTGGTTTGGCTCAGTGGATAGAACATTGGCCTACGAACTGAAGAGTTCCAGGTTTGATTCCGGCCAAGGGCACAGACCCAGATTTCGGGCTCGATCCCCAGTGTGGGGCCCGCAGGAGACAGCCAATCAATGATTCTCTCTCATCACTGATGTTTCTCTCTCTCTCCCCCTTCCTCTCTGAAATCAACAAAAGAATATATTTTAAAAAATCAATTGGTCAAAACCCCTCATTTACTTTTTTGGCTTTTGAATTTTTCTTTCTCTGATGAAAGAAAAAGGAGATTAACTTTAATGTGAGCCACAGTCCCCAGTCCTTCATCCGAAACAGAAATCCAAAAAGCTCTGAAAACTGACATTTTCTCCCATCTTCCTTGATAATAAAACCTGACACAAGCAAGCATGGATCTACACACAGACTTTATCCCTTTGGTATCAATATTCATGTGTTTTGATAGAGAAATTATTAATGTGTTTAATTACAGGGTACTGCTCCAGACCTGCCAGGGGTGGTATTTATACCATGCTACTTTCTGAAAGCTTAATAGTCTCACCTTTAATCCAAAATTAACACTTCGCAAAAGGCTTACTAATGAAGTGAGGAAGCCACCATGGAGGCGGGTGGGAGATGACATCAGTCTGCAGATTAATTCAGGACAAGAAAAATGAAGACAGAGAGCAAGCAATTCGTCAATCCCTCAGCTTGGCACTATCTTGCTCGCTGTCCTGTTTTCTGCAAGGTCTCGGCTTTCATTTTAAAAAACACACAAAGTTCCCTCTAGTTTTTTCTAAAAAACAGGCCTCTGCAGCAGAAACAAACCCATAATTGTATCAGTGCTGCTGAAAACTTCAGGAGCACCTAGGGAAGTAGGCCTTCTGACCAGCTCCAAAGCTGGTTATGGTCACTTACCTGTCAACCTTCTAAAGTAAAAATTTTCTAAATCCTTTATTTTCTGCTAATGCTTCCATCAAACAAGTTCATTAAATTAATGGTCCTACTTTCTGTGGGAGGGTACTGTGAATGCAGGCTATCTTATGATGGCCACATGAGCAAGATTTCCACATTTGCTGTCTGGAGTACTCAAAACATGCTATTTGTATTTCCCCAATTCCTTTGGGATAAGAATTTCCCTTCTGGTCCCATGCAGCATTTCCTTAGGCTTCACCACTCTGCTATTTGGCAGCGGAGAAGCTTCTCAAATGCAGAGATGATGAGGGAAATATATCCTTATAATCCATAAAAAAACTGAGGCTCAAAGAGCTATGAAATGCCCATGGCCATATGGCTTTTAGGTACCCACAATGAGATTTTCTATGTGGTTTATCTGCCAAACTAGTGTCTACCGTTGAACTGTAACGGAGAAGGAGAGAAGGACTCTGTTGTTTGTCTCATATGGTGAGAAACAGCTTCAAATTCCTTTATGCCAGACCATCAGCACTAATGATAAAGTGTTAAAAACCTCCCATAATGCAATACAATAACATTGAAAGAATAAGGATCCTTGGGTTGGGTTTTGTCACTAACAGCTATGAGGAATTCAACAAAACCTCCTGGTCTTTACCTTTCTCCCCTTCAAAATGAGGAGACTGCCCTAGCTGGTTTGGCTCAGTAGATAGAGAGTCAGCCTGTGGACTGGGGCAGAGGGGGAGCGGGGAAGGCGTGTCCTGGCAAGGGGGTGGGGGGTCCTGGATTTGATTCCAGTCAAGGGCACATGCCTAGGTTGTGGTCTCCATCCCCAGTAGGGGGCATGCAGGAGGCAGCCCATTAATGATTCTCTGTCATCATTGATGTTTCTATCTCTGTCCCTCTCCCTTCCTCTCTGAAATCGGTTAAAAAATAAAAACAAAACAAAATGAGGAGACTGGACCATGTAAGCCTTAAAGATCCACTGATCCTATGTACACATAGTCAGCCTCTATTCCTATTCCTCTGGTGAGCCTTCCTGTATTGCAGAGGCCAGTAAGCAACTGCATTTTCCAGACTCCCTTGCAGCTATGATCTTTAGATGTAACCCAGTAGGAACTTAGGTTTCACCAATTACTAGGTTAACTGAAGAGAGGAAGTTACATGGCAATTGTTTCACACTCTGCATTAGCAGAAGCATCATGATGCATGATTAGGCAGCCACAGAGGCAGCAGCTGCAGCTCCCTAGGTTGCCCAGTTCTGCAGTGTGGCTCTCGGAGGAGAGCCTGGGAGCTCAGCTTAGTCTTTCTTTAGTTCATTTAGTGCCCTATAATCAACCATTCTCTGCTTAAGCAAGCTACAGTAGATTGTTTTCTGTAACTAAACCCATGCAGTCCCTTCCAACAATAAAAACCCACTTCAACCCAGCAAGTGTGGCTCAGCGGTTCAGTGTTGAACCATGAACCAGGAAGTTCAATTCCTGGTCAGGGCACATGCCAGGTTGTGGGTTCAATCCCCAGTGCAGGAGGCAGCAGATCAATGATTCTCTCTCATCATTAATGTTTCTATATCTCTCTCCCTCTTCCTTCCTCTCCAAAATAAAAATAAGTAAAAATTTATATTCAAATTAAAAGCTAATGCATTTAACGTGTATTGTTCTCTTATGCCTCCCTTTTCCTCTTTAAATTAAACTTTATTGAGCATCTATTCTAAGCATTTTCCCAGATCTCTCTTTTCTTCTTGCTTCCTGTTTTCCTCCAAATGCTACCACTTACATCTAGGGACTACTGACCCCTTCTTCCCTGTCTGTATTTCTGTTCTGTGTTGACTTATGTCCTCCCATGAGTCAGGCATTGCTGTACCGGATGCTGAAGATACAAGCCTGCCTTTGGTGTGTCCAGTTCAAGAGGAGTCTGGTCAGCCAAATGTGCAGTCAAGGAGATGATCAGTGAGTTACAATGGAGGCAGAAAGAGGGGCATCCAATTTTCTTGGGAGAAAGAAGACAATTAGGGACAGCATTTATGGTCCCTTCCAACTATCAAATGGATGTGTTTTTATAAACTACTGTACTTAAATCCATAATTCACAACAATACTTAAAAATAAACTAATTAGTCATCACTAAAGAATTCTGGTGAACCAACAGATTATTTTGAAAATTGGTAAATAAGAAGAATTTTATTCTGCCTTTCCTAAGTGAACTATCTCACTAGGAAACAGGATAAGTATCTCTCCATAGAATAATTTCAGCTAATAAAGAAAGGACAGAATTAGAATATTACTAATCTATAAACCCTAAAAACCTAAACTATTTAGATCTTGAGTATCAATGGCTGCTAACATCACAAAGAGACAACCAAACATTATGTAGCTCTTGATGGAAATAGACACCCCCTACTATGACAGATTTTAGCTACAATAAACCTAATCAAACATCTACAGCCATGTCGGTGCAATGCAACTTGCTGTAATGATAGAAATGTTCTAATCTGCACTGTCCAATACAGTAGGCACTAGTCACACCTCACTACTGAGCACTTGAAATATGAGTCCTGCAAGTAAGGAATTTAATTTTTAGTTTTACTTAACTTTATTTAATTTTTTAAAATATATTTTATTGAAACAAAAAAATAATAGTATTTTTTTTTTACTGATTTTTTACAGAGAGAAAGGGAGAGGGATAGAGAGTTAGAAACATCGATGAGAGAGAAACATCCATCAGCTGCCTCCTGCACACCTCCTACTGAGGATGTGCCTGCAACCAAGGTACATGCCCTTGACCAGAATTGAACCTGGGACCTTTTGGTCCGAAGGCTGACGCTCTATCCACTGAGCCAAACCAGTTAGGGCTAACTTTACTTAATTTAAATGTAAGTAGTTATATGTGACCACGGCTACCATTTTGGACAGTGTAGCTGCAAATCCAACTACCATTTAAAGAAAACATATGGGAGTAAGGAGCATTAGACACCATGGTGATGCATTCTGCAAAACCCAGATTGCTGGACTCTACAAAACAAATAAGCCATCTCTTCAACAATTAACTAAAAAAGAGAAGGAGGAAAAATATATAAAGTAAAAGACACATCAATGAATTACAATGTGTGGACATTATTTGGACCAGATTCAGTAAACTGGGGGGAGAAATGAAGTTATGAGACAATTAGCAACGTGAACACCATGTTAATGTGAGTATAATCATGTATTTTGGTCTTTATCTATTAGAGACACATTCTAAAATATTTATGATGGCTGAGATTTGTCTCAAAATAGTGTTGGGGGCCCAAACTGGTTTGGCTCAGTGGATGGAGTGTCGGCCTGTGGACTGGAGGATCCCGGGTTTGGTTCCGGTTGGGGGGCATTGTACCTTGGTTGCGGGCACATCCCCAGTGGGGGGTGTGCAGGAGGCAGCTGATCGCTGTTTCTTTCTCATTGATGTTTCTAGCTCTCTGTCCCTTTCCCTTCCTCTCTGTAAAAAACCAATAGAATATATTTTTTAAAAATAGTTTTGGGAGATGGATGGAGGAAGGACTACTGTAGTAGCCTTGGGTTCATTGTTGTTAGGACCAGGTGTCAAATATTTCACCTTTGAAATTTTCCATAATAAAAAATGATGGAACAAGAAAAAGACACACATTTACACATCCATGACTTCTGGAAGACTCAGGCTACAGAAACAGGTAAAAGGCCAAGAATAGTTTTGAAGGAATTCTAACCTCAATTCCTTTGAAGAATCCTTGGGAGAAACCAAAGGACGAGAGAAAAGAATGGGATGGGGTAAGAAGACATTCACTTCTAGTCTATACTTGCACATGGGTCCCACCAGCCACTGAGTCAGGAATGAATAACATCAGTCAACTAACTGATTTAATTTCTGAGTCACTTTGCTTCTGATAAGCCTTGGGAGGACAGTGGTGACTGGGGTTGGGAGAAGGGGGTATCTCCCACAACTGAAGACCTGCAAATGGATCCAGCTTTACAAAAGGGACTTAAAGTGACTTAAACCTCTGGCATGAATACTTTCCCAGAGGTACACCATCTCCCCACCCCAAATCTGTTTTATAAATTACAGAATCCTCAGTAGTAAAGAAACAATTTCATAACCTATCCTAAGGCACACAGTTGAAAGACAGGTAGGCTGGGAAATAAAACCACTTAACTGGCACTTACGAATCCTGTCCAGATCCACTGATCAGCACAACCAGGTTAGCAAATCCCTTGTTCCTACTGCAGGTAACAAAATAGCTATCAGTCATTGTCAGCTAACTTCCTATTGGGCAGATTATACATGCACAAAAAGTGCTAAACATTTTGCACCCATTATCTCATTTAACCTATGCAACACTTCTGAGAGGATGATTCTATTATTTCTCCATTTTACACATCAGGGAACTGAGGCCCAAGCAGGTCACATATCCCCAACCACAGCTGATGATATAGATCCAAATGAGGGTTTCCTTCTCAAAAACCTCCCAGAAAAAAAAAAAAAAAAACAACAACAACCATCCACCCACAACCCCAAGGGAATTTCCACACTTCTTGATTTAGCCTCTTTACCATCCCACCCTGTAACTAGCTACATTTCCAGCCTCACCTTCAACTTTTTCGGACCCCAATAGTTTCCCATCCTGCAGCCAATATAGCTGAGTTCTTTCCTTACTCAAGTTTTTGGCTGAGCCCATACCTCCCCTTCTCCATAGGCCTCAAATCCACAGGAGAAACCGTCCCCTGCTCAGAATTTATCACATCTTTGCTTGTGCTTCTGGGTTAGCATTCACATTCCTGTCGTAGTTAATAATTAATATTTGAGTCTCCCCACCAACCCAACTAATTCTAGCTAGTTACTGGGCGCCTACATCTTTCACTCTTAACTCATTTATCCACAACTCTGTAAGTATCCTTACTATCTCCATTGTAAAAGCAAGAAAAGGAAGGCCCAGAGGGATTGGCAATTTGCCAAAGGTTACACAGCTAAGAAGCAACAAAAGCCAGAGCCCAGAGGCTTAGTCATTTCTGTCAAATGATTCTGGAACTCTAGGGTGGGAGCATTTTTACGCTGGCTGCCTGGTACACAACAGACACTCCATACTATTGGATGGGATGTTGCTTTTCTCTGCAGATAACACTTGCCCTTCCTCTGGTCCTAACAGCCAACAGCCAAATGTCTTCAAGTCATTGAAACTAGGTTGTTACCACAAGGGTCTCATCCTTGAGAGACTTTTCACTTCTAGTTAGAAGTCTAATTTTCCTAGAGAGTTCAGCTTGCTTTGCATAGAACTTCAGAGTTATGCAATGCGCTAAATTTAACCAGTCAACGGAAAATGGCCACTATCACGACTAATAATTCTGGAGGCTCAAAGCATCTTAAAGCCAAGATGTCTCCTATTGGTGGGTGAAACAGAGGGAGAAGGAACCAAATTGTCTGTCCTCAGTAAACAAACACTCCTCTGGAAACTATGTTAACAGTTGAGGGGCAAACTCTATGCCCCACCCCCATCCCTGGGGCTGCACATAGACAGTGATCATGGAAATAAATTTGGTTTATTCATTCCCTTAAGCCAAGTAGCGCTGTTTGCCTGAGGCAGCAAAGAAAGATCTCCTAAAATGTTGGTGAAGTGACTGGATATTTTCCCTCTGCCACTTTTTCTCAAGGGTAATCTGGGCATCCAGGGGCAAACTGTCTGCAATCCATTCCAAAACAACGTTACAATTGTCCTTCCACCCAGGCGATAAATATGCAAGTGGGACACTGTAGAATTTCCTGGAGGGCAGAGCTACCAGCCTCAGGCAAACTGAGCCCTCCCACTTAACCCCATCTGGCCCACAAAAGCCTCAGGCTAGCTGACTTTGAACCTCAGCAGAACCTTTAACACTAAGCGGCATGCCCTAGTTGGCAGCATCTTTTAAAGATGTCTTTAAGATTCCAGCACAGACCTCTAGCCTCAATTCATAACCAAATGCACCCACAGACCACCTCCAGCCAAGCCCTCTGAGCTATTCATCAGAAAATATGCATAGGGGAGGGGTGGTCTCTCCCAGGAAGAGTAACGGAGACTTTCCTAATCCACAGCCAACACTAGGGATCTTCATCCTCAGCTCCCCATCCCCCAGCCAAACCCCAGGAGCCAGGAATATGCATAGGGGAGAGCCCACCTCTACCAGGAAAAGTAACGTAAACTTTCCTAATCCATAGCAAGCTCTAGGCCTCCTCCTCCCTATCTCGTCCTGGGCAGCCGGACTGCGGGAACGCCCCAAAATTATCACCTACAGCGAGGACCTGGAGTCTGCGAAGGGTCACATTCTGTCCCATCCGGCTAGCGACTGGGTTCATGTGATCCCTAAAACACCACTCCCTGACTCCAGGTGGCTGTGAGTCAGTGCAATGGGATTCCTTAACCTAAGGAGGTAGCGGATACCTTAGAGCAGACAATCGTGTAAGCGCAGAAGAGAGTCCGGATAAGATGTAGCCTACCGCCTACCATTCTAGAAGACTGGGGGTGGGGGTGGGGGTGGGGGTGCTGAAGCGCGAAGATAGAGAGGAACAAACACTCCAACCCACTGAGGACGCGGCACGAGGCAATTTACAGTTGACCTCATTTGTCCATCATTTTCATTCAAGAAAATTTGTAACAGACACATTTAAAGGGTCCAGCAGACCTGGTGTCTAACGGGCTTTCCATAACTGGCACTGGGAATCGGTTATTATGAGAGGCCCACTGTGTGCCAAGCTGCCACCACTGTCTCCAAAACTAAAGAAAGCGTGAAATTTAGAATTCACAGAGCGCTTGGAGTTCCGGTGCCTAGGTCCCTCCTCTCCGACCACTGGAACCCCGACGCCCTGATTATTCTCTGGCCCTTGCGCACCGAATGGGAGGAATGACGCTGAACCCGAGCCTTTCAGGTAGTTTCACAGGCCGCCGGCGGTCTGTGCCCGCTCGGGGAGCTGGCCTTGGGGGCGCAGCGGCGCAGGCGGCTGGCTCCCCAGCCGACCCGAGGACGCGCGGAGGCGCCCTGGCCGCGGCCCAGGGGCAGGTGCAGGAACCGCGCGGCGGACGCGCCGAAAGCTCCGCAGCCGGGTGCGCGGGCGGGCGGGCGCGGCAGGGAGGGGCGCTGGCCCCGGGTGCCCGACGCCAGGGCGTGGTGTAGGTGGCGGCGCGGGCAGAATCGGCTCCGTACCTTGATTTTCGATCTGACGACCGGGCGCTGCTTGGCCGCCAGGTGTCCACCGGGGTCCTCGGCATCTCCAGGCTCCACGGTTTCGGGCTCGGGGGTACGTGTGGACGAGTTGCTCTCGGCGCCTCCAGGCTCCCCCGCGCTGCTGCTGCCGCCGCCACTGCTGCTGCCGCCGTCGCTGCGGCAGTCCTCGGGGGGGTCGCAGAGTAGGCGGCCCAGCCCCACTGCGAAGGGAGGGGCCGAGCCTAGACACACAGACACCCGGCGTCAGGCCTGGGCGCCCGCGGTAGTTTGACCTGCGGGCGGTGCCGCCGCCGCCCCGCCCGGACCTGGGCATCTCGCCAAGCGGGCAACGCCGAGGGGGTGGGCGAGCGAACCCCCGGTGCGGCCTCCTGAGAGAGCTCGGGGTTCTGGGGGCCGCTCCTCGGTCCGGGTCCCCGGGCCACGAGGAAGTGCGGGACCCCGCGCGCCAAGTTTCCTCTACCTGGGATGGCGGTGGAGGGGTCTGAAGTCAACATACCCAGCCCCAGAGGGGATCACCGACCCTGGTGCAGCCCCTGAAGGCGTGGAATTGGGGGCTGGTGGCCCCTGCCGGCGTTCAACCCCACCCCCTCCTGAGACCACCTCGGCCCCCGCTGCAGCCAACGGTCCCGCCGCCGGGCAATTAAAGGCGCCCACTAGGGGGAAGGGGAGCACGATGCCCAGGCTTTCTCAGCCTCTCCCTCCGTCTTCCCGCACCTGGGAGACTTCCTACTCCCTCCTGGAACATGAAGCAGGGGGTGGGGGGGCACCCCCAGGAGATGAGCAGAGGGAACCGGGCCACCCCTGCCCGCACCCCAGGAGCCCCGCGCCAGGCCTGGCCCCCGAGCCGCGCTCACCTGGGATGTAGGTGTCTGCCCTTTCCTCGTCCGGGAGCTCATCCCAGCTGCGGACCGAGACCCCCGGGCTCCTCCGCTTCACCAGGAAGACTTTGGGCATGGCGAGGCCCCCTCCCGGCCCCCCGGTCCCGGCTGCTCACCGCTAGGGACTGCAGCGGCGTCTGGGTCCCGGCTTCTGGCGGCCGGAGCCCACCTTCCCGCCCAGCCGACCCTCTCTCTCCGCCCCCGGCCGCGGCCTCCCTCCCGCGCTGCCGGCGACTCCTGGACTCCCGGCTCGGCGACCCCTACGCCTCCAGCCGCGGATGAGACCACGCCGCGGTAAAGTTTCATAAGGTGGAATAGAAAAGGCACCAGGAAACTTGGGAGTGAGCATGCGCCCTGCAACATAACGGTGTCAACAAGCTCGCTACCTGTCCGACCGGTTCCGGCGGCCGGGGCTGCCTGTTCCAGCCCTTCCTTAGGCATGAATGTTTGCAAAAGAATTTAACGTCTGATTCTCCCCCCCCCCCTTCCCCTTTTTAAAAAGGGGAGAACTTTTTTTTTTTTTTTAATCAACCCCCAACCATTCTCCATCACAGGCACCTCGGGACAAACTCTGAGGTTAAACCCTAGGTCCGCTTCCCAGGGCATCCCTCCCGAGACTTGGGGCCTCCTGAGAATGGCCCCCCACACACATACCGACACCGCCCCCCACCCACCACCACCGCCACCACCAAGAGCTTTTGTCTCCGACCAGAAAGTGGACTTTGTGAATCGTTCCCGGCGGTTGCTGCAATCTGGGCGGGCGGAGAGGGGAGACTCCCCAGGACTGTGATCTGGTAAAGGGGGAACCTGAGGGCTTAAGCTCCCATCAACGACAACAGTCCCACCAGGTAAACGCAGTAATAATAAATTTTTAAAAAGTCAGCATCTTTAGAACACATCGCTTCGTACCATACAATGAAAGAAACACAAGTCGGTTTGTTCCACCAACGTCGCTTCCACCTCAAGACCTTGCACCTCCAAAGCACCATCACCAGAAAGGGTAACAGGATGGAAACAAACGCCAATTGCACTTTATGGAAACACAGCTTCGAATCGAATTTCTTATCCTCGCCCACTTCCATGATGGCCTCCCCGAACCGCCAGCTCCCCGCATTTCTGAGGCTGGGACATACCTTTGCAGGAAGCCAGCAAGAAGGCGACCTCCCCTTACTGCCTCCACTGGGGAGGTGGCTGGACATTTTGTATTTATTTTTGGTTCTGTTTTTCCCTGTCTACCTTTACACCTGGAGGGGTGGGGGAGAGAGAGAGAGAGAAAGATACCAACTTTCTAAGAATAGTCCCGCGCGCGTTGGGGGACACGCTAACCCTCCCACGGCCCCTGCTCCGGGTGCGCCCCGGGAAGCACAGCACGGCCTCCACCCCTGCGGTCGGCGCCCCCTCCAGGGGGCGGTCAGACGTGTGCCGGCTCCGGGGGCTGCGGGGGCGCGCCTGGCCAGGGGTTCCCCGGCGCCCTCAGCTCGCCCCGGGGCCAGACTCACCTGTCTGTAACCTGAGCCGCTACGCGCCCGGCCCACAGGCCTGCCGAACGTGCGCAGCGGTTTCCCGTTCTCCTCCGCCCTGGAATGGCCCTGCGGGACTCAGCCGCCTGGTAACGGATTTCTCCGCTCGGCTGGCGAGCTCCGCGGAACGGAGACGCGGAGGGAGGGGATGCGCGGTGCCTCCAGGTCTGCCCTCAAGGGGTCGCCCTCTCTGGGCTCAGCCCTGTCTGGACTCCAGATTTTCTTTGAGAACTACTAAGAACAGGGAAAGAAAAGAAAAAAAAAAAGACTTTGATCTGTGTAGCCCGTGCGAGGGGCGGGAGAAGGAAGACATTTGTACAGCAGCATAAGGAAGCGAGGCTCCCTTCTAGTCTAGGAGGCTGATGGCGCAGCATCTGGGAGGCTCTGCGAATGTAGTTGTGTCTGCCAACAAACTGGGGATGTGCTAGCAAGAAGGAGCTTGGGTGAATGGGAGTAAAGATGAAGCAAAACGACAAAATCGGATTATTCCTCGCCTTAAAAGTATTTAAAACTTCGCTTTGCTCAAAATTTATTATTTTACAAAAACGCGAACCCCATTAACAGAGCTTTTTTTTTTTTTTTCAGTCAAAGCGATGAGTGATTGGATCACTTTGTCCATTATTTGAAAAGATTGTAGAATAATGAGATATAAGGCTAGACACCTCGAAAAATGCAAAGAATTGGGGGGGGGGGAAACAAAAAAAATTAAAAAGGGGAAAAAAAGAAAGAATTGGGGATGAAAATAACACGCTAACTACACTTTTATTCAACGATTGTTGGATGTGCACCTATATTATATTTGTTGGGTATTTCTGAGCAAAAGGAATTCCAATGTGTTATTTTTCTGATTCTTGATCAGACTTGAAAAGGGTTTATCAATATTATTAACATTTTCAAAAGAACCAGTTTTGCCTCTGTTGACTGTTATCTGTTTGTAAAGTTAGTTTTCTATATATTATGAGAAGTTCATAGAGCACCCCCTAAAAGTGGATAAGAAATAAACCAGCCCTAACCGGTTTGGCTCAGTGGATAGAGCGTTGTCCTGTGGACTCAAGGGTCCCAGGTTCGATTCTGGTCAAGGGCATGTACCTTGGTTGCGGGCACATCCCCAGTAGGGAGTGTGCAGGAGGCAGCTGATTGGTGTTTCTCTCTAATTGATGTTTCTAACTCTCTCTGTCTCTCTCCCTTCCTCTCTGTAAAAAATCAATAAAATATACTTAAAAAAAGAAATAAACCAAATTCTTTAAAAACATAAAAGCTTGTAACTGGAAGAGAAAGAAGACATACCCCATCCACTATCAGGGAGAAAAGATGGCCCTGTATATTAACTTTGGTAGGTGTGTATCCAGTTCTGTGAGAATATTCCAGTGCTGGGGGGTTCACTTTTAAAAAAAAACAGACTATTCTCTGTTTAGGCAATGATGTTAGAAAGCTTTTCCTTCTGCTTCATTGAAATCTGTTTTTCTGTATTTTCGTCTCCTCTCCCATTTTGCCCTCAGGGACTGCTGAGACTATGCCTGGGCCTCTTCTCCCTGGTAGTGCTTCAAATGTGTGAAAGGATCCATTGGTGTTCTCACTTAAGACTTGTTTTCTCCAGTAATGTATAGTCAGGTTGAAAATAGACAGGTACAGCCCTAGCTGGTTTGACTCAGTGAACAGAGCATCTGCTTGTGGACTGAAAGGTCCTGGGTTCGATTCTGGTCAAGGGCACATGCCAGGGTTTCGGGCTCAGTCCCAGTGGAGGGCTTGCAGGAGGCAGCCAATCGATGATTCTCTCTCATCGTTGATGTTTCTCTCTCCCTCTCCCTTCCTCTCTAAAATCAATAAAAATATATTAAAAAAAAAAAAAAAGAAAATAGGTACAAATCTGCTCAGTGGCATTCTTAGAGTATACAGTTATAAGAAATGGTTAGGATGTTGGGAAAATATTCCTAAATTTTTAAAAATTTAATTTAGGGCAGGGGTGGACTGGAGGGGGTCGATGGGGGAAAAGGGAAGACATATGTAATAGTTTCAACAATAAAGATTTAAAAATAAATAGATTTTTTAAATTTTGTTTTATTGCTTAAAGTATTACAAAGAGTGTTAAATAAGTCTCCATTTT
>PVJC01018099.1:0-31733 GCA_004026665.1 Murina feae | reverse complement strand
GGGTCCTGCGCTGTCCCGCCCTGCAGCCGCTCTGTGCACTCGGGAGGTCCCTCAGCCCGGCCTGTGCCCTCTCGCAGTCTGGGACCCCTCGGGGGATGTCCACCTGCTGGCGTGCCTGACCAGCCTGGGTGAGGGGCTTTAAGGCTGCCCACAGCTCCCATTGACCCAATGTCCCAGCAAGGCCGGCTGGACACAGGTTTCTGGAGTTTATCGCCTATAATTGATGCTGTTCCTTTAAGGCGAGGCCTTTTACTAAGGAAGCCTCCTCTGCCTCACCTCGGGGCTTCTATAATGAAACAATTGTTACACTTAATTGTTGCAAATGTGTGTTTTGCTTCAGGCCAAAGGCTAAGGAGCCAGCTAGCAGGTAGTTTCGCTTTCGCTCCTGCTGCAACAGATGCTGCCTAAAGGTTTACTCAGGTCCGTGAGTGGCGGCCGCCATGTTGGCTGGGCTAGTTTGCATACAGTCGCTCCGATTGGCTGTGGGCGTCCCGGAGAAATGGTTAATTTTACTATTCCGCTTTTATTAGTTTAGATAAAACATGGCAGTGTAGATGCCTGTAGGTAGAGGCAGAAAGAATGAATGAGTGAAGTTTTCTGTGTATGAAATGATAAATGGCACTGGACGCATGTCCCCAGTGCCATTGTCTTCTCTTGTGTAGGGAAGACAAAAAGGAGTGTTAGGGATTGTTTCCATGTCTTATCTAGAGGGGCAGCCTTTTGTTAAACTCCAACTTAATGTTGCCAATGGGGAATTGGATCCAATTTTACCAGCCCTTCCCATTTTTCCGAAGAACCTAGGTGTTTATATTTTGAAAAATATAGAATCATCCAATTTTTAAATGTTGGCAATGAATTCATTCCATGAGCCAACTCGAAATAAGCCAAACAAGAGATATCTGCAGGCCAGATTCAGCCTGCAAGGTATTGTTTTGCCATCACTCATTCAGAAGACATTTTCACCATAGCTTTCAGCCTTTTCTATTCCTCCCTTACATGAGGCTTTTTTGCTCTAATTCTATCGGAAATAACCTTTTTAAAGTGAGTTATTTTGCAAAATTCAACCTGTTATCAGCACATCTATTTAATATACAAATCTATCCTTTTCATGTTAAAGAGGAGAGACTAATTTCCCTGGGAAACTGCACTTTCATCGTCTATGCATTATAGAGTTAACTGTAAAAGTGGCACCACCTCCTAAACACCCAACTGCTCTAATCATTGGAAATCTGGCACCTTCTGTCCTATAACTGTAGGCTTGTCACTGCCTTTGAGGTTTCTTATAAGGGAGGAGGACGTCATCCTTGCAGTGAGCACTGGGCCGTCCTAAAAACACAGGTCAAGCAGGTGTGGTGGAGGCTTTCTCCAGTCTGCAGGCGCTCATTCTCTTAGACGCAAGGAGCATGGGACTTTCTCTTTGGTTACCCTGGGACGGATATTCACGGCACTGGCTCACACTGGTGAGAGGCTGAGAGGGAGAGGACAGGAATGCATACTGCTCCTTCCTCACGCAGAGTGTCCATGCTGAAGACAAATGGTTTGCATGTGTCCATTGTACTGAGGGCTTGTCTTAGGCTCATCACAACTCACAGTGATGTAAATACCTGGAGGTTCAGAAGTCAGAAGCACTGGGTGCTCACCGTCTGCTTGTGGACCGTGTGCCCCCGTGCTGAAATAATGCAGATCGTGGAGGCCATGCCGGCAGGTCGATGATGCCAGGTGGGGGGCAAGAAGGAAATCACCCCAATCTTTGGTGTTGCGAACATGCTGGTCAGAATGCCCTGCCAAGCTTCCTGGCAGATCTGTTTGACCCCACAGACCTTTTAAGTGCAAGAGAAGCCTGGCCAACTGTCTTGATTTGGACTCTAAAAGTTTATAGTTCTCTTTTCTGTGATTTGGGAATTGCCTTTATTAATCTTTCGGTTTGTTTGTTCTAGCCATCAATAACGCAGGTGAATAGCGAATGTGGGGTGAGTCTTAAAAAGGCAACACAGAGTCCCTATTAATGGAGGTGGGGCGGGGGGAGGAGAATGCTAGATTTTGTCATCACCATATTAATCATGAGCAAGGGATCAGAGAAGGCCTTGATCGTACCATATACTGTACACCTTACTTCATCTTCTCCAACACTGTTGGGAAGTTTGTCTTCAACCTTTTTCTATGGAATGGATGATGGTTGGCAATTTTATTTCTCTCAGTACCGTCTTGGAACTTCGGTTTGCTTCCCTCCACCGTGCATGACCAGAGGCCCCAAGGAGCAGGATGAGCTGACCCATGTTGACAGGTGGGATGATGGATGGGGCAGAGCAGGGCACAGGCCGACTGGACCAAAGGGGGAGTCTGGGCTGAACTGGCTTCTCCCTGAGGCAGGAGAAGAAGGGAGGTCTGGGGCAAAGCCCTGTGGCAGAAGCTCAAGCTTTAGAAAACAACTGCCAGCCATGTCCAGAGAGAGCAGTAAAATTCAACTGTAGCTTATTGCGTGCAGAACACCGAGAGCTGTGCTGCAATTCCGCTAACATCTAGCACTTTCCATGTGTCAGGGGTGAGCCGGCTCCGGAGTGAAGACGGAGGCAGCCCTGTGAGCTCATTCCCAGGGAGATAGGATTGTGAGGATTTTGTTTTCATTCTTTGAGCCAGAAGCAGGGATAAACGAGAGCCCAGGATTCATGGGAAGCAGGGACTGCTCATAGCCTAAGAGGATCAGTTCCCGGAGGAGGTGACACTGTGAATGAGGAGAATACAAGCTAACTGGGAACTGGGAAAGAAGGCCTGCTGGACAGTGTGCATGCCAAGAGCGAAGGCTGGCTTCTGTGAAGCACACACTCTCTGTCAGGAGCTGGCTACGTTGTTCATTTAACCCCCGAAAAATCCTGAGGAATAGGTTCCTCATCCCCATTTGAGAAGGAGGAAACTGAGGCATAGAACCAGGGAGGCTTACTGCGAAATGCCAGTGCTGGGGTGGGAACCCGGCCCCACCCGGCTTCCTTTCTCCAGCTTTGGTGCAGCTTTTCTGGAGGCCTAGCATCGTCACCTCAGACATGCGCAGACGCCTTGTCAGGGCGAGGGAAGCCGAGCAGTGCATCTTTCTCTGTCTGTGAGTATTTGTTTAGGGGGTTGACAGGATGTGCTCAGGTAGAACCTTCTGTCATTATACCGTGCAGATCCCTAGGGAGCAGCCCACAGTAATGTGCGTCTGGAAATTCAGATTGTGTATTAGCTTGAGTAGCAATACTAATAATACCTGTGCACAGTCCGTTGCCCAGCCGAAAAGCAATACAGAGCCTCTAGCTTTTATTGTAACTTTATTAATCGTAAGTTGGGAATCACAGAAGGCCTCCGTCTTACCATGTACGCTGCTTTATTCCTCCCAATGCCATTTAGAAGTTAGCTAAATCTGGCTTTAATATCATCTGGTTTTTGTTTTTGTTTTGTTTTGTTGTTTTGTTTAAAAGCGCCTGCTCTTTTCAAGCAAATATTCAAATAATGAACAGGTTGTAACCTACTCTCAAGGGAGACACTTTGGCCAAGTGCCAGCCCCTAAACTTTGAATGATTTTCCCAGGCCTGTTGTTGGGCCAGGCTGGACTGTCCCCACCGTGGTCCTGTCACCCCTGATGCTGGCCATGACTGCGCTCTCCAAACATTTAGAGTTGGGGAGAGAAGAGAGCAAAGCCTCAATCAAGAGCGGCGTTGGCTCCCTTGGGCCCCTGTTCTCACGAGCTGAGTTGATGTTTCGCAGGTGATCTTCAAATAACAGGCTCCCATTTGTTCAGTGTCAGAGCCCTACATGGTTTGAAAAGTAGGCACCTTGGGTCTTGCCACTGCACATCAACACCCACTCAATCCTTTTAACTTAATCTAGTGCAGCAAGTATTTATTAAGTGTCAGCTGGACAGTGGTCAGGTCACCGGCCCTGTAGAAACACCGCCTCATGGGATTGAATTGAGGGGTTTTTATCCTCTGAGGATCGCCTGAGCTTACTTTCTCTTGTCCCTTAACTCTGACTTCACTTCCTTTTTCTTCTCTCATCTTCCTTTTTGCTCTAACCCATCTTCAACACTGGCCCCACATCCCATTTCTCAGCTAATCCACCCCTGCAGGATAGACACGGATATATACATGTTAAAAAGTGAAAGTCTTTTACCATAAAGAGTTAATTCTGTGGAAAGAATATAATCACCTTTTTTATTTTTATTTTTGAACAATGAGGATAGGAAATGGCAATTTTCTGTCTTCTTAGTTTGCAAAAACTAAAAGATTTGCAACATTTCAAAAGCACGTCTCTGTTGCAGATGGGCACACATGTGAAACCACCGCCTTTGCTTTGCTGCTCAGCGTTTTCATAGTGAACGCGGGTGGAACCACTGGCACTGATTCCCAGGCTTTCTGGGCTTTCCTGGGTCTGGGGATGTATATCCCGCTGTGTGAGGTCCCGGAGGATCTCAGGGCGAACTATGAAAGTCACATCACACTTGCAGCTTTCACAAGCGCTACCCAAGGCTTAGACTTCCGGTGCCAGTTTTCCTGTTGAATACGTGCCATGGTTTTTGTGATAAAATTAAAAGAACATAGTTATTGCTCTGACATTTGGTCATTCGACAGCTATTTGCAGTGGACCCAGTGTCATGGTGTCAGGCTTATTTCAAAAGACACCCCTCATCTGTGCCTTCATCCAGACTTGAGTGCTAGACTCGTCTAGCTTCTGGAGCAGGGGTCAGCAAAGATTTGCTCAAATCGCCAGACAGTAACTATTTCAGAGTTTGTAGTCTAAGAGACAAAATAGAGGGCGTCCTATTGGCAGCCATAGAGTCATTTAAAATCCATCCATTTTAAAATACAAACATTGTTTTTAGATAACGGACAATTATAAAAAAAAATGAGTAACAATAACAGAATCAGAAAGGTGACTGGATTTGGCCTGCCTGCCAGGACAGCCAACCCCTGATCTAGAGCAGTGCTTATCCCACCACCACACGCACAGGAATAACTCAGAGACCCTCCCAAAAGTGCAGCTTTGGTTCAGGATGTCTGGAATCGGCTATGAAGTCCAAATTCCTAACACGCTCGGAAGGGATGCTAATGCTGATGGCCCATAGAAGATAGTTTGAATAGAAAGGATTATAGTGTACATTCTTAGGAAGCCAGAATTTTTTTTTCTTGCCTTATCATCAATGCCCCATATGATGTCAAGTTCATGGTGGATTGATCATACTCCTATGAGAGAAAGGAAGAGAGGGAGGAAGGCCAGAGGGAGGAAAAATTCCAGCTTAAAAAAAAAAAAGGCACGGCACACATGTCTCTGGTGATTTCTAAACATCTAATGAAGGTGAAGGAAATTCTGAAAGCATCTAAGCTTTTATAACTCACATTATTAAAAATAAAAGAGTAAAATAATGAGTTTACAACTTCAAGAAAATCAGCACCACTTCTTTCACAGCAAGATTACGCATGTTCTTGCCATCGGTCACTTCATCCAGCAAGTGCTACTGTAATCTGTAGGTCTAACAATTGGGATTTTTTTTAAAAAAGCAGAAAATATTTTAATTACACAGGTGTGTCCAAATTTTGCACACGAAGTAGAAGATCTTGGAAGGGAAATTACAAATTCTTAAGCATCCTAAGATTAGTAGTCAGAGTTAACAACTAGACAATTAACAAGTTTAAAAAAAGTGTGAATCGCACACAAATGCTATTTTTCAGAAACACTGCTTACAAAGGTAATTGCTCACAAATTTCAGAGTTTACAGCAGGTATCACAGGATTTCAAATTTAAGGGTATGTGCGTGTTCAAAGTCTTAAGAATATCCAAGGGATGTATGCATAATGAGTTGAAATGGAAACAACTGTAGTTTAAACACTTACTGAAAGGAAGACCTTTCATTTCATCTTCTCTGTGGGCTGCTAGGGAAAAAAATCAACAACTAACAGCAAAAACTTTGAATGTGGAATCTGTAGATTTTCAAAATGGGAGTTAGCGTCAGAAGAGTGAAATTCTTTGATGCTCCTTGCTGATGCTCTGAGGAACTGGCCTTCATTCTGGAAGAATGGCCCTGGACATTCCTTTAGACATCTTCTTTGTATTTGTATTAACTTAAGAGAGGCACTAGACAGGGGAAAAGTGCAGATCTGGATAAATGTGCCTGGATGAGGAACTCGACAAATCAGGTACAAGACAAAAAGTGATTAAGCAACAATTTTTAAAAATTTATTTTTATCGTTGAGAGTATTACAGATGTCCCCCCTTTTTTCTCAGATAATACATATAGCAGAATTTTCACTGATACCTTGCCTAGGGCAAGGCAAGCAAAGGAAAAAAATAAATAAATGGGACTACATTAAAAAAAAAAAAGAAAAGAAACTGCTGCACAGCAAAAGAAACCAGCATCAAAATGAATGGAGAACCCACTGAATGGAAGGACATATATGTCAATGATACATCTGAAAAAGGGTTAGTTCCCAAAACATATGAAGAACTGATACGACTCAACCAAAGGAAGGCATACAACCCAATTAAAAATAAGCAACAGATTTCTAACCAGTTTGGCTGAATGAATCAAGACAAAACAAAATGTATTAAGCCTCTAGTTCAGTGGTTCTCAACCTTCTAGCCCTTTCAATACAGTTTCTCATGCTGTGACCCAACCATGAAATTATTTTCGCTGCTACCTCATAACTATAATGTTGCTACTGTTATGAATCGTAATGTAAATATCTGATATGCAGGATAGTCTTAGGCGACCCCTGTGAAAGGATTGTTCGACCGCCAAAGGGGTCACAACCTACAGGTTGAAAACTGCTGCTCTAGTTCATTTAATTGTCAAAGAAATGGATCTTTCTCTTAATTTATGAACTACATCATCTTTATTCTGAGTTTAGCTTCCAACTCTAAAATCTAGAATCAAGTGGCCTTGGTGAAGTCTCATGAACTCTTATTTCAGTTTCTTCATCTATAAACTGACTCCAAACTACCTCTAAACTCTGTTTCAGTTTCTTCACCTATAAAATGGCCCAAAACTACCTCTTGCTGGGTTGTGTGAGGCAGAATGAAATTAGAGTCCACTGAAGTCAGTCATACCTCTAAAGCAGTGGTTCTCAACCTTCCTAATGCCGTGACCCTTTAATACAGTTCCTCATGTTGTGGTGACCCCAACTGTACAATTATTTCCGTTGCTACTTCATAACTGTAATGTTGCTACTGTTATGAATCGTAATGTAAATATCTGCTATGCAGGATGGTCTAGGCGACCCCTGTGAAAGGATCGTTCAACCCCCAAAGGTGTCTTGACCCACAGGTTGAGAACCACTGCTCTAAAGTATCTGGTGCATAAGAAGACCTCAGAGGTATTACTATTTGGTGTGCAATGAAACTGGGTATCTGGAGGTGTTGTAAGATAAAGGTTTTATTATTGCTTAGATATGGTAAGACCAGCAGTTCAGAAGATAAGTGATACAGATCCTGAGAAGGGGACACACTATGCCTGGGGGCAGGGCGGCCACTTGGGGAAGCACCAAGGCCAGTCAGGGGCAGAGGGAGAAGGTGAAACTGAGGACAGGAACCTTTATTGAGGTTCCTTCAAGAGTGAACAGGTAAGGCCGGGGAAACAGACTTGGATTGGCCAGTTGGAATAGTTTTAGTGGGCTCTGGGTGATAAGGGTTGCCCCTAGTTGTCTGGTATCTGTCCTGTGGTATAATTAGGGCAGGTGGACAATGGCCAGGCATGTGAGAACCTGATAAAGAAGGCGATCAGGGTCTGGGCTCAGGAAGGCTGGTCTGCAGTGGGAAGACACAGGTGAGTTGTTTGCTGTCTCTGGGAATTGACTAAGCCTGGGAAGGGCAGTCCCTCCAGGATTAGCAAGGGGCCAGATGCCAATGCTTTAGAATACAGAGAAATAGAAGATGTGGTCAGTAGAGGAGAGAACCAAGAATATACCTCTGGGAGTTTAAAAACATATGCTTTTGGATTTTGTGGATGAAGAGAGCAAAAATTGGATGAGAGTAACTATAGAGAAGGAGGTAGTCAGAAACATTTCATAATGCCTGGTGCAAAAGCATACCACGTATTGAGGAAAAGACCAGCAGGCACAATGTTTAGTTGGAATGAAGACAATTTAAGAAGGAGACTGAAGATGGGAGAAACTGAGTCAGCCCTCTTGTTCTTACAGTAACTAGGGCGTAGTGTTAGTCCCCTATATATTGTGGCTACAGAAACACTTAATGTCCATGGAGTCACTTGACAGACTCTTATCACTGCCCTGCTTCAGACTCTCCCATGGCTTCCCACCACACACACCAAAAATTGTCCACCAGGATCCTCCTTGTGGCCAGCATAGCCTTCCTTCATTTGCTCCATCACCTCCAACCTCCTTCAACATCCCAGCTCCCAGCCCCTCTCCCTTTTCTGTCCCTTCAACAGGCCAAGTTCATTCATTTCCTCCTCAGGAGCATCACCCTCCATCTCCTCTGCTCTGGCGTGCTGTCCCTTCTGAGCTCGCACGGTTGACTGCTTTTTGTAATTCTGACCTCAGCCTAATTGCTACCTTTGAAGAGAGATTTTTCTGGAACTCCCCAGTCTGAAGAAGCCATGTATTCTAATTCTCTGCATTGTACTTATTACTTTCTGTTATTTTCTTTTTTATTTATTTGCTTCTCATCTGCATTCTCCCGCTGTAATCTAAGTTGTAGGAAAGAGGGGACCTGAGTCATATTTACTGCTGTCATACCAGGGTCTAGGAGCATAGCATGCCCAGGACACTCTAGGAACTCAGCACTGATCGAATGAGCGGGTGAACGGTCTAAAAACACACCATTCTTCACTCTGCCTCCAGCCAGCTCCAGAACAGTTTCCTCAGGAGGCTCTGAAAATTAAAAAAAAAAAAAAGAAGAAGCAGTGCCTGGCTTCTGGCCCCAGTAGGCTTCTGGGTTTGGTGTTTCTTTAATTTCATGTAAATTTCTCTAAGTAAATATTCCTTAAAAGTGAATAAAATTTTATTTCGCTTTAACAAGAGAATATAAAAGTTAAAAAGGTCACCGTGGTAATAGACTAATCTCAATTACCAGGGCAGCCTCCGAAACCCTCACTCCCACCTAATCTCATTCAGCGCGTACGCAGCTCACCGTGTGATTTCCAACACAGCTAAATGAAATTATAAAGCAGTGTTAAATTTATTAATCATTTAATTAGCTAAATGTTCCTGCAAGTACTCGCGAGATGAATGGCATGTCATTTTCTAATGCAATTTGCCTCTCAGGCAGCCAGGGTCAGAAAGGGAAGCTCCTGGCATCCCGAATGAGCTTTTTATATCACACCTTCTATTAAGAGACGGTGGCGATACCAGTGACCGTATCTGAGACTTGTACACAAGACCCGGGCACTCGGGTGCTGGAATGAAAAAGGGCTCCCCAGCCCGCCCCCCCAGGATCATACAGAGGAAGGGCCAGGGGGTGGGGGGATGAGCCCCTGCAAGATTGCCTCTCCCTGTCTCCTTGCAGGGCAAATCTTTTCATATTTAACAAGTCACTGAGCAGAGCCGAGCAAAAGATAGCAGCCAGTATTAAACGCATGCTCAATCTAGTTTTATTTCTTTAAATTTACTCAGTCGAGAAAAATTTGTGGAGTGCGAATTCACCTCATGCTAGGTGACTTTTTAATCCTCTGCTTGAGTCAGAATTTATTTCTCCCTTCCAGCCTGCTAGCCTTTGCTTGTCATCTTGGGGTGTCTGCACACTGGCTCTTTGAAGAGGATCTTCTCGGGAGGGGTGTTCTGACTCCCAGTGCTGGGGTGCGTGCAGGGGGAGTATGGGGGTTGGAGGCCCACTTTAACCCCTAATTATCTCTGACTGCAAAATCCGTGACGAGCGGCTGCTGGCAGGCGCTTTGTAAATCTCTTCCCATCTGCAGCGAGGGAACTGGCATCAAGAACATTGTCTGAATTCGCCTGGCAGGGAGCTGTTGGAGTGGGCGGCGCGAGTGGCCTAGAACATCCAAATGAACACCGGTCTGTTTGCTCAAGAAGGGAGCTGTCAGTTCTGAGAACCGCAGCCGGAGGATGGCCCTGGTTCACAGCGCCCCAGCGGAGGCAAGCTATTCCGCATTAAGGGGAGTAGGCAGGACGGGACACAAGGAGTGGATGTCGGAGGGCTGCAGTCCCCTAGGCAAGTCGTGGTACCTTTGGCCCCATGGTTTTATCATCTGGAAAAGAGGGGTCATCTGAATGAATCTCATTATTAATGTTGGTCAGACCTAATCACAAAATTAGCGAAGAGAAGAAATGAAATGATGACCTTGAAACTGTTAGATAAATTCTAAAGTGATGCGGAGGCATAATGGAGTAATCTTATTTTGTTTTATTTATGTTTTTCTTTCAAGAGCAATGGCTTTGGGTCGAATAGAGCTGCATCCCAAACTTTGGTCATCAGTTATTTCCTACATGATCCTTAGCAAGATAGTTAGCTTCTCTGAGCCTTGGTTTACTTAGTAATGAAATGGGGATAATAATAATACCAGTGCAGATAAGAGAAAAAATTATGTGGGTAGATATACATAATATACATATATGCACATACATAAAACATGTACACATATCCATATCCATATATGTATCACATACATACACACACATACATACTTGTACCTGCATGATTCCTAATCTAGTTGAGGAATGCTGGCTACCTCTGGGATTGCAATTGATACAACTGTTTCCATTACTATGGTTGTATCAACGATGCAGATAGAGGGGACCACTTCCCCCCAAACACTCCTGTGTGTCATTTAGCACAGCCCTCATTGGACAGGTTTGCCAAGCATAGAAAAAGGCAGTTCTGAACTCACTTCCACAATATAAAGAAAACAGGGAAACAACACACTTGACACCCAACATGATGCAGCGGTAAAGGGCACCACCGCTGGAGTTAAGCAAAGCTCAGTTCAACCCTCCCCGCACCCTTTATCAGCTAAACGACCTTGAACTAGTTATGTGCCTTATTTATCCTCAGTTTCTTCATCTCTGAGGTGGAAGTCTTACAGTGCCTCCCTCCTGCTCAAGGTTGTTGTAAAGATGAAATGGGAAGCTAGTGCGGGGGGGAGGGGTGGTGAAGGAGAGCAAGGGGGAGAGAGGGAATGAATGATGGAGGAGAGAGAAATGCAAATGTTTCGGAATAAGTTCTGTCTAAATGGTTCACTTTAACAAATGTTTCCTTTATCATCTCCCTGGGTTATCTTGCAGTCATCCTTTAGGTGGGAAACACTAAGCCTTCATTTTCCCTCCCAGGCCCCACAAAGACCAACTGAAGCCGGGAGTTGTGGCTTGACCTGCACAAGTGTCTTAATAAGTTGGCAGGGGGCGGGGGTGGGCAGCTTTAAGTCCAAGGCCTTGGGTCCTCAACCATGACCGTCCCCTTTAAGAGAACTTGGGAGTTAAGGTAAGGGGCAGCCTGCAAAGGGGCTGCACTGAGGCTGTGCCAGGGAGCTGGCTGGGGGCCCTGGGTGGGTCTGCAGGTCCTCCCTGACCTGCAGCAGAGCAAAAGCAAAGATGTCCCCTCTGCCTTCTGGGGTTCATCTAGGGGCCATCTTCCAGCCTCTGAGCAAAGAGTGTTCTCCCCTGGCAAAAAGTGCTTATGGACAGATTTGGTTATTACTTGTGGGTTAAAGAAAGCACCTTTCAACAGTCTCATGCAAGTTTTCTTTCAGGCATTCATCCAAACACACACAGGAAGAGGTCTCTTTCCAAAACAGGGTTTGTTGACAAGAGTTGCCGTATTATTCGTGAATTCACTTGGAGTTGCTGCATTTCCTCTGAGAGACACGGTGTGCACCATGCCAGAGAAGGAGAGACGGCGGACAGAGGGAAGCAGTGAGAGAGAGAAATAAGCATAGCGGAGCGGTTAAATAGCTCAGCATTGGCATCTGCTGTTCACTAACAGGGAGATTCGAGTAAGACCATTGGTCTCTCTGAGCTTCAGTGCCATAGTTCGTACAATGGGGACAATCATCAAGGCACCAAAGGCGCTTGGCGCACTGCAAGAGCTGGCAGATGAAGCGTTTAGATAATGGCCAGCCTAGAGTCACTAATCGATACATAATAATCATGTGATTGGTTATTGAAGAGAGAGAAAGAAGGGGGAGAAACAGAGGAAAATACAAATGAGGGTAAAGGAGAGGATATCGAGTAAAAAATAAATGGGAAGAGAGGAGAGACTGGAGAAAAGAGGCACTTGTTTGTTGTCTCGAGTTGGTTCTGCTTTTTCTAACCCAGCCCATGTCTCCTCTCCCCCAGGTTGTTGTAGGCATAGTTTACATATAAACCCTGAGAAGCATAAGCTAAACAGAGACTTTAGACACACACACACCAAAGGCAGGCCTGACTGCACTCACACACTCAGGTTGCCATATAAAAGCTTTTGCTCTGTGCAACTTTATGGCCCAGAAACCAAACTACAAAAGCTAGGATACATTTTTTATTTTATAGCAAAATATAAATCAGTACTTCTATGTCTCTTTCATGAGTTTGGGAGCCTCAGCGGTCAAGGGGTGCCTGAGCCTGGGCGCCTCCACTTGACCCCTGGTTTCCCCCCCTCCCACCCTGTTAAATACTTCTGGCTAACCAGTTAAAACGGGGAGATGGCTGTGATTGCTTTTAGATTGCCACTTCCACATGGAGTGAATTTTATAATAAGAAGCCATTTCCCCCCCGATAGGCTGCCCTTGTGCCCGCCTCTCTGACTTTGCGGTCCTCATTATTGTGGGTTTAAATGAAGGATGTTCATTCAGGCAGGGACGGGGGGGGAGGCCACCAGGCATCAGCGCTCTTATCGGGCCCTTCTATCAGGGCAAGTGACAGGCGTCCGAGCAAGAATGCAGAGCTCATGGTGGAGACCTCCAGCTGACACCAAAGGTGACTCCCCTCACTCTCACCTTGAAAGGGAAAGTTCCCACTTTATTAAAATGAATTTCGAAAGGGCCGCTCTGACAGCTGCATAATTAAATATTGGAGTGTCAGCGATAATTTATTCCACTCGCATGTGGTGGTCAGATCCTTTTCACTAGAGGGTCACAAGCATGGTGACAGAGGCAAGGAGACAAGGGAGTCTGGGCCCTTTGTCCCTCCCGCAGCCCCAGCCCTGAAACCGGAGACTCATCACACACACACACACACACACACAGTCACCCCACGGGGGAACAAAATGTGCATAAAGGTACCCTATAGTTACCCAGTGCAGCTCTCTAGTTCGAATCTGTTATGCGTTTATTATGAATAGTAAATGTGAAGTGGTTAAGATCTGTGGGTACAGACTTTCCATCTATATTTGAGAGTCTGGATGCCCAGCTGTTTCGATGGACCAGCCATCCCACTCTCTGAATAAGATCTCTTCCCACAGTGCAGTTAACGAAGAAGGTCATCACAGATACGAAAGTGGATAGCACTTCCCGGACATGATCTTCTGCACAAATTGTTACAATGCTAGTGACTTCATATCCTCAGTGTAAGGGTTTTTGGGTATGGACTGGCCCTACCCCAATAAACAACCCCTGAACATGTCATTGTGGGATCTACTTTCTGTGTGTGTGTGTGTAGAGAAATTTGTCTATTTTAAGCAGGTGTACTGCAAAGAACATGAGCTTGGGAGCCCCACACAGGATCTTTTCGTTGACGAATGCAGCTAACTTTCCCACCGCAGCCAGTGGCATATTGCTTCATAAACGCCTATAAAAAATAGGGAAGACAAAGCCAGAGTGAATTCGGCAGAAACCCCCTCGGGGTGTTTAGTCTTTGTTTACGTTGGTGTTTTGCTTTGTTTCGGCTGGGGAGCAGCTGTGTTATTTTTCCTCTTTGGTAGTTCAAAGGCCGTGAGCTAATGCTCCGTGGGGCTCAGAGTCCAGGAGGTTCTGCCTGAAGAGTGTCCACGCGGAGAACCCGCCCACAAGCCCCGTCCATCATTTCTTATTTGACCCCGTCCTGTTTACTGCGTCAGGGTAGGAAGGCAGGCCAAGCTTGGCTAGTCAGTGTATTACCTTGTCAGAGGCAGGCTTGGCTACCCCAAGTCAGACTGAACAAATTACATCCCTCACTCTGCCGCCGAACAGGGCACGGGGTGATAACTCAGCCTACGCACCGGCCTCTCTTCTATTACCTTCGTGGCCAAGGTCATGCTAATCAAGTCCATTACCAGTCCTCTCGGGCATTTGCCTAATGTTTTCTGCTAGTTGCTCTCCTGTGAAAATCTCTCAGTCTAAGCAAATTAATGCCATTTTTATAACTACCTGCATTTCAGGGACAGTGATCTCTTTTGAAAAGACCGGACCAGGAAGCAGCATGAACTAGCTTTACCTCTCAGCATGATGTTCAGACGAGTTGGGGTATTGCCAGATTCCATTCTCAACTTCTTTTTTTTTTGTTTTTTATTGTGCCAACAAATACCTTTTTAAAAATACTTGTTTTTACTGATTTTAGAAAGAGAGGAAGGGAGAGGGGGAGAAAGAGAGAAACATCAACATGAGAGATAGACATCCGTCAGCTGCCTCCTGTACGCCCCCTACTGGGATTGAACCCAAAACCTAGCCACATGCCCTGACCAGGAATCAAACTGGTGACCCTTCCGTGCACGGGACGGTGTTCAACCAACTGAGCCACACTGGCCAGGAAAACAAATAGCTTCTTTTTAGAAAAATATGAAACTACAAAGAAATGTACCTTAGTCACTTCTGAACGCAGATACCCATGTCTTTTCCCCACTACCTTCACCCCACTCCCAACTCAGCAAGCTGCGCATTCCAGCCAGGCCTCCATTTCTGAGCAGCGGAGAGAGAATTGCATTATTTTCCCTAAAGGTTATGCTTGATGCCCTTATTCATTTGCAGACCTGTTTCCTTTTGCCTCTTCTTCCCTGCCCCCATCTCTCGATGCCCCACCCCTTTGTTCTAGAATTACTATGTACATTTGTATAGCAGTCTATTTGCAGTGCTTTTTCAAGTTCTCTGGTCTGATTGCCATCGCAGATCTATGAGAGTTCAAAGTCACACCATTAGGGAAATAGCCGGGATTTTGAAAATTTCCTAATACAATTGCTGGGTGGCTGGTGCCTTGCAGATGTCGGCTGGCCTTGTTTTCTGAGAAGTACTGGTTAACTGCAGTCCAGGCTTAGAAAGCACACCACTGATTTTATCTTGTACAGTGAGCTAACAGGTCTCTCAGCAGCTCTGAACTGCCACCTCCCACTCTGCTCAAATTATTAATTAAAACGAAGCTCTGAAACGCTGGGTCTACATCCTGGAGGATGTATCTTGTTCATAGTAGGCTCTGAAAGAAGACCAGTTGAATGAATAAATTATTTCTTCACGTATTAATTATTCAATGGACTTGCTTATTGAGCCGAGTATAGAGAGCAACATAAATTTCTACTTCATCTGAAACGTGTGATTCCATCATTTTTTTAAGAAAAAAAGAATGCAGTGAAGCAAATAGGACAAAATGCTAACAATTCCACTTGTGAGGAGTGGGTGTAGGTGAGGTTATGTTATTCCTCGTGCCTTTTCCGTACGGTTAAGTTCCTCCCAATACATTTACTTAATGGCATGAAGGTCTGGGTTGGCCTGTACCTCGGAGACAGGTCAGACCTCCGAGGTGATGAAGCAAAAGCGAGTGGCTGACATCCATGTGTACCCACCATGCACTGGGCCTGAACTAGGTGCTCCGTCTCTAGGGTCTCAAGGAACTCTTGACAGGCTCTGAGTATTCTCCTTGTTGCCATCTTAAAGACAGGAACGCCAAAGCCCAGGGTGTCAACTCACCTGCCCAAGGTTACATGAGTCGGATGAGGCAGAGGTGAGATTTAGAATCAGGCCACAGCAAATTCAAAAATCCCTGCTCTCTTTCTTCCCTCCAATCATTTAAAACACTGAGGTGAAGTTTGCATAACATACAGTGAGGCATTTAAAATATGGTTCAGTGGCACAGAGTAAATATACAGTGTTCTTTCTTGATTTTAGATGGAGGAAGAAAGAGAGAGACTCATTGTTCCACTTACTTATGCATTCAGTGGTTGATTCTTTATGTGCCTTGACTGGGGATTGAACCCACAACCTTGGTGTATTGGGATGACACTCTAACCAGCTGAGCTATCTGGCCAGGGCACCAACCTGCTTTTTGTCTCCCAGATTTACCGATTCTGGGCATTTCAGATAAATATAATCATATGCTGTATGACCCTTTGAGGACTGGCTTCTTTCATGTAGCATAACGTTCTCAAGTTCATCTAAGTCATAGCATATGTCAGTACCTCTTTTTTTAAATGGCTGAATAATATTCCATTTTATGGACATACCACATCTGTTTATGAGTTCATCCCTTGATGGGCAGTGGGGTGGTTTTCACCTTTTGGCTTCTGATGAATAATGCCACTGTCAACATTCGTGTACAAACTTCTCTGGACATGTTTTCATTGCTCTTCGGGGTCAAATTAGGAGTGGAATTGCTGGGTCCTACGGTGGCTCTACGTTTTTGAAGAACCACCAAACCGCCTTCCACGGCACTGCTCCCATTTTACACAAAATCCCTGCTCTTCTGTCTTCTGAGGCCGGGAGTTTTCATTAAGTTCTTTCTGCAGAAAGAGTTAAGGAGTCTTCTCAGGTAACTGATCAACCCCCAGGGACTTAGCTTGTACGTGTGCAACTGAAATAGCCAGGAGGCATCCAGTCTCTGTTATTTCAGTCTCTCTCCCCCGCCCCCGCCTTCTCCCCGTTCAAGCTCCTCATCACCCACGAGTGGAGGATGGGTGGCCTAGAAAAGCCAGGCGAGGCAAGGGAGTGATAATTATGCCACCGCCAAGCACCGACTAGAGTTCCCGGGCACTGCCCCTCTAGATCGCTTTCACCTCACTGATCCAGGGAAGTGTGGCCACAAACTAAAGTACACTCCAAAGGAAGCTGAGGCCCCCGGAAGTCATTCCGCATGCCCAACTCACCGGGCTCCTTTGCATCTGAGCCAAGGCCAGAATTTTATCTCCCTCCATGCACATTAGCTGTGGTGGCCTCTACTTCCTTCACTTTTTTGGGGGGAAAAATGTAAAAAATTAAAGGTTTTCATTACAGGAACTCTTCAATTTTGAAAACTGGCTGCATTCAAAGTCTTGATCCCAGAGCTTCTTTAGAAATTATTTATCTCAGCGGTTCTTAACCTGTGGGTCGCAACCCCTTTGGTGGCCGAACGACCCTTTCACAGGGGTCGCCTAAGACCATCCTGCATATCAGATATTTACATTACAATTCATAGCAGTAGCAACATTACAGTTATGAAGTAGCAATGAAAATAATTTTATGGTTGGGTCACAACATGAAGAACTGTATTTAAAGGGCCAGCAGGTTGAGAACCACCGATTTAACTCCTTTAGAGAGAACATTATGCAGAATGTAGCACATGTGCATTAATAACATGTGCTAGCTATTTTATAAATATAATCCCACTTAGTCCTCCGTCTCAGAATTCTGAAATGCCAATAGATTGCACCCTATAGTTGAGATGAGGAGTGTCCAAAGTCTCCCATTTTGGAGGCAGCTTTTGGCTCTGGATCTTCCTGACTCAAGACTGCAGCTAATCTTCATGGTGTCACACGTCAAAGAGCACAAAAAGACTCAGGTCATAAGACCAAGGCCAAAAGGGCCATTAATGCATAAACTGTGTGCATGGCTGCAGCTCACTTCTCCATTTGAAAGTGAGAGGAATGAATGCATAGAAATGCAGTGCCTCCTTGGGGCTATGGAGGGTCTTGCTGAGCCTCATTTTTGGAATTCTAAGGGACTGGGCTTCTGGGTCTCCTTTTCTTCTTAGACCACCCCCAGGCTGTCCTTTTGAAGCCAGGGAAAGCTCCATCCCCTTACCCCAAGCCCGAAATCAAGAATGGGGAAGAGCAATTTCCAGTCTGTCCTTCCTGCTTCGCACAAATAGCTAAAGCCAGACACAATTGCACAAGCCCTAACCAACAACTAGAAAGTACATTGTCCAAGACACGTAGCCATTAGAGAGGACCTGCCGAACAGGTGGCGGGTAGGGAGGCTGGAAACACCAGACCATGAGTCAGAGGCCTGATCTGTAGTCCAGCCTTGCCATGGGCTCCCTTTGTGACTCTCCAGGGACTTTTCTTCTCCTACCTGGACCTTACCCCACGTGTGAACAGTGAGAGGGGTCTACAGGAGATGGTTATCTGCAGGGAAGTCCTTAAAGCAGACCCAGTAGAAACTTGGATCCAAAAATGAAGATGGAAAAAAAATACATATGTTGACTATTGTTCCATGTGGCTTTGTTGACCAGCACTCCGAGCGCTCTTGCAGGGCATCGCCATCTTCAGGACATCCTCACTTCTCCTAAAAGATGTTATATGAGCACAGACCAGCTCAGACAAGTTGGGATCTCTGGTATTTTCCACCATCTTGGGAGAATTTTCTATAAGGTCCTGCAGTAAACCAATCTGTTTATATTTTCCCAGAGGAAGTTCTCTGTTCAGTGCTCTGTGTTTCTTTCATGTTTGTTTTCACAAACATCATTTCACTTAATCCTCACCACAATCCTGATGATGTTATCATCACCTCCAATTTATAGTTGAGGAAATAGGGGATCAGAGAGGTTAAGTGATTTACCTGAGTTCACCCAGCTAACTGGTAGCAAAGTTGGAATTTGACCCAGGTCTGACTCCCAAAGCACTCACCGCTACTGCGTCCTGATGCATTTTCTTGTAAGGAACATCTTATAATCAAACTGATAAGACCTCTCAATTTTATCTTTGGATAAAAATGATACCAGTCTCACAAGTCAGTGCGTTAAATAATGGCTGATTAAGAAAATTAAATCTATGAATTTCCTAGGGCCAAATGATTGCATGATCCCATTGTAGAAGATAAAAGTTTTATTCAAAGAAGAAAAAAAAAAAGAACTCATTTTCAGTCAAGAGTTACTTCTTCTTTTACAGTAATGCCCTCTTTAAGATTTTGCAAGCTCATTTCATGATTTTTTTTTCCTCTTTCAGTATCTTTCCAAATTTAGAAGTTGAATTTATAAAGCTGTAATTTGCAAGGTCATCTTTTTTTTTCTTTTAAAGGAATGTAAGCAGGAGATGAGGCCTTTCCAGGTTTGGGGGTGATAGCTCATGATCCTTTATTGACTTTGGCCAAGTCTCTTCAGATTCCTGTGGGCTGATGATTATTAACGCCTTGCCTACAAAATGTAAATACATTGGCTTATCTAAATATTTCCCCCTACACGCTCCCCAATTTAAGAAAAATGTGAGTTGTTGGGAAATGTTTCCAAGAATAGCCCGAAGGATTAGCCAGTCTAGAGAAGTGAACTTAATGTGGAAATGGAATACGTTCAATTACATGATGATGATTTGCTGACCAGGTGCTAGGCACGCTGAGAGTGAGATGGATGGAATGCATACAGTAGCAGTGGTTCTCAACCTTCTGGCCCTTTAAATACAGTTCCTCATGTTGTGACCCAACCATAAAATTATTTTCATTGCTACTTCCTAACTGTAATGTTGCTACTGTTATGAGTCGTAATGTAAATATCTGATATGCAGGATGGTCTTAGGCGACCCCTGTAAAAGGGTCGTTCGACCACCAAAGGGGTCGCGACCCACAGGTTGAGAACCGCTGCAGTAGAGCCTTTGAGATTACAGACTAGCCTGGAAGACAGGTGTGCAGACAGACAATTCCTACACAGGGTGTGTATACCCCAGGGGACATGCAGGGAGAGGAAGCGATTAACTCTAGAAGGAAGTATTTTGATAATGACTTCAATTATAGGGCACATCTTAGAATATGATTATGTGCTTTCCTAACAGTGTGCTCCCCTTGTTATTATTTATCCCTCCACACTGAACAAATAGAATTATTAGAAGCATCCTTTCCATCATTAGTTCTCCTTATTCCTAGTGAAAACAGTGGTGGGTAGTTTATAAGAATTTTTTGTGAGCCTTCACATCATTTTTCTTATCAGAATTTAAAAATTATTCATTGGAGACTTTTCTTGTGTTTTTCTTAATCTTTTCATGAAAACAGTACCCCCTCACCCCGCCCCCAGGGGCTCTGGCAGCGGCGCTGATTTGGCAGTGGCGCTGGTTTGGCAGCCGGCTTACACATGCTTCTCAAGAGCAGCTCAATGTTGGATCAGGCCTCCCAAAGGAGGTGGGTTCTTCTCTACGCCTCAGGCCTTTTAGTGCCACACCGCCCTGTACCAACCAGTCTAGGGATGCTTTTCCCCTTCCACATTGCAAACACTCTGCTGTGGAAACGGCAAGTTTGTGATCTCATTGTTGTCCTTTTCTGATGTCCTGACAGCAGAACCAATCTTCGGAATCCTTTAAAAAAATTACCAAAGCAAATTCGATCACAAAAGCTTTTAAAATCTGAAATCCCAGGAAGCTGATTAGTGCGTCCTTTTCCGATGGCTTCCTGCGTTTTCATATGCACAGGCTTGGGTTTCAAACGCGCTTGGCAGTTTGCCACAAGGCAGTCAGGTCATCCCAGCTCTTAGGAACACGAGCTTCTGCAGAGCCCTGCAGAGGGAGGGAGGGCCGTGACTCTCCCCTGCGCTAGCGCGTGACTGTGATCTGTCACCAGCTAGCAGGTGGAGGCTGGAGCCGCAGTCACGTGGGCTCCTGGTGGTTAGTTGGATACTCCACAAACTTCTCTCATGACCCTAATGATGCTCTTATTTTGCTGTCTCCCCACTTGACATTGAACCTGTGTGTATCCCAGTACCTTGCATGGTACTTGGCACAAGGAAGGTGTAATAAATGCAGCTGCTGTAGTGCAGAAAGCAGGGACTTCAGAATCGGTCAAAGATACATGCGTCTGGGAGCACACAGCCTCCTCAGTGTGTCTGAGTTCCCTCCAGGCCTGGATTTCTACTCCGGGCTGCAAAATCTTGGACGGCCACAACACACATCTTTGTACACACAGCCCTCACTCAGTGCCTGGCTCAGAGGAGGACCCTTGCTGAGCGACTGTACAGACCTTGCCTAGGATGTCTACTCTAAGACAGAGGTGGTGGTGTATCTATAGGTGTATTTCCACCTTCCCGAGGAATTGGGAAATTTTACTGCCAGTGGCAAAGACAGACTGTGAGAGATGTTGTGTGTGTGTGTGTGTGTGTGTGTGTGTATGTGTAAAAGCCATGGAAGTATAAAATTATGACCTGAATGCCTTGGTGAGTCCATCTCATTGTATTGAGGAGACATCCAGGACTCTCTTCAGCAAAAGTCTTTGCCAACATAGAAACCATGAGAATCACATATGAAATATACGTATGTCCCTGCCCCCAGGCTCATGTCCATGTGCACGTAGTCACTGCAGAATGAACCCTACTGTTGTGTCATCGTCTCTCTTCCTGGACTTCCTGAGAGGCATGGGGGAACACATTCCTGATGGAAGGAACTATCCATGAACCATCTGAAAAGCATAAAAACACCTGGTGTGTTTGGGACACAATTGAGTGACGCATTGGTTCAGATTCTTGATTACTAGGATGGTCGCATAATTCTCTCACTAGTCCTCATGCGTGACCCAAATGAGGCAGCAGGCAGATGGGCTCAGAAGCTCAGTATAATTCTAAGTCAATAGTTGACCTCGTCACCTGCAGCTTCTCTTAATCTTCAAAGACACAAAAAGAGACTGCAGCTCGAGGGCCCATAGTCAAGGCCATCAAAGATAAGTGTGGTTTTTTTTTAATAAAATAAAGCTCCACTGTTTCAAATGTAAGCAACCCACCCAGCAAAAACCTTAGAATAAACTTGAAGGTTCAACAGCAGAGGAATAATTTCATAAGTCACAGCAGACCCACTTACAGAATATCAGATAACCACTCAAAACAACAACAACAACAACAACAACAACACAACAGTTGTTTTTCATGATGAAATTTTAAAGACAAAAGTAAGTTTGAAAATGTGATATATTGAAAGAAATATGAATAGGAGGAGATGACAGTGGAGGATGTTACACACTGGGGTACTTTTTTTACCTTTTTAGAGTGTTAAGTGTATTGCATTGCCTTTATAATTTAAAAAAGTCTAATTTAAAATGTGTCACCAGTAAAGTCCTATGGCAACTTATAAACTGGTTGTATATACCATATTTTCAAGATGTGACATTGCAAGAAGCTGTTCCATATAGCCAGACTATTTATTTGAACTTGGTCTTGTGAGGTCTCAGTTCCCATGGCTTTGTAGAGTGAAGGCTTCTGAGGGGCAGGCTAATAGCAACGCTGATGCTCCTAGTAAAGCACGGATAGAGTGCATCTGGGTTGTCAAGGCTGTGCACTTATTTCTGTTGCCTTAACTGTCAGGAAGTTATTGAAAATTGTATTTTCCTCCCATATACAATAACTAAAGCCTTGGCCAGATGACCATGACACATCCTTCCAGAATAAAAGAATGCGAATGTCCAGTGAATTTCTACTTTCAGCCAAAAGAATGAGGTAGAATAAAACCCCTATGTTCTTTTACAAAATTAACAAAAATGACTAATGATGAAATTTAGAAGCTAATAAGTAATACATTTGGTAACAACAGAAAATTTCATACTCAATCATTAAGAAGAATAAAAGAGGACGAGTAACATATCTTTTACTTATTGAACCTTTTGTAGATTCCTTTTTGCATAAATGCTTCACACTTAGCACAGTTTATACCATTTAACGTTAACCGTAGTCCCAAAGAATTGGTATTTCTGCCTAGATCTCACGTCACTGTGCATGCTTTTCTCCCTCAACATACTTCTGCCCCTTCTCAACATTCTCTGCCAATATCTACACGTCGACTGTGTGCCTCATAGCTCTGGTGCTTACAGTGTAGAGCAGCCTAGATGGAATCCAACTAAAACCCTCTGAAGATTGATCATCTAAGTTTATGGCTCTAATTTTTAAAAATTTTAATAACGATTTTGAGAGAGAGAGAGAGAAAGAAAAAGAGAGAGAGAGAGAAAGAGAAACATTCATGTATTGTTCCATTTAGTTATGCATTCTTGTCTGTGCCCTGACGAGGAATCAAACCTGAAACCTTGGCGTATCAGGGCAATGCTCTAATTAACTAACCAGCTACCTGGCCAGGACCATGGCTCTAATTTTTAATAGACTTTACTCTAGTTGTGAATAAAAAGAAGATTTTTGGGAAATTGTTGAAGTGCTTCTCAGTGATTTGATATTACAAGTAAGTTTGAACTCTAACTTTGCTGAACATAACGAAACCTAATTCTTTTGAAGCCTGAAGACAGACATTTCCCCGTATTGTGCAGTGTTTAAGAATCCCATGTGTAGGCTTTAAAATTATTTTCATTGGGCATCGTCTATGTTTCCATGTGGCTACCAGGTCAGCCACAAAGCTGTGGTTCTGGTCATTCTGGTCCCGTTCAGCAGGAATCATGTGACAACCTGTGTCTATTATTAGCTGGATGGATCTGACCTGGGAGATGGTTCACTTGGCCTTGGTATGACCTTCCTTGGGCTGTATGTGACCTAGCAGTGGCCCCCACCTAGTGATGATGAGCCTTTATTCTGATCAAAGATGAGTAGCGTTACAGGCAGACACATGTGCCCACCCTATGTCCTGGCACCGATATTTAACAGAGTTAACTGTGTGATTCCACCATTTCCATGTGAGCCCCTATACTGTTCAGTTGATTGGGTGGGCCTTTTAGTCTCACCCCTTCCACCCACACATCCTGCTCCCCACTCCCCAGATTACTCATGGTTCCACTGATAAGCCACATCCTTTCACACCTCTGAGCTTTGGTCGTACTGTAACCTCTACCTGAGGTCCCTTCCTGCCTCCACCCTTGCCTGTCACATTCCTTATGCTTTTGAGTTTCAGCTGAAATGCTGCCTTCTCTATGAAACCTTCTTAGAGCCGGTAGTGTAGTTATAGGTTCTTCCCTTGTCCACCCATGTTACAGCACCTATTACCTAGTCTGGAAATGACCTTTATATGGATTGTTTATACATCCAGATGGTGAGCTTATTGGTTAAGATAGGCTAGGTTGCAATACAAATACCCCTCCCCCCCAGGCTCTGTATAGTGCATTATAGCTATGTTCCTTTTCCAAAGAATAGCATAAATGGGTACTCCTGGCCAGAGGCAGCAATGTTCCACGAAGTGATCCAGGACCCAGGACCCAGGTTTCAACACCCTTGTGTCTCTATTCGCCCAGTTGCTATATGCGCCAGCTGCCTGATCTCCCTCACCAGCTTTAGCTACAGAAGATTGATAAGAATTCATCACACAGCTATCTCTAACTACAAGGTAGGTTGGCAAGTGCAGTCTAGCTCCTTGCTCAGAAAGAAATGCAAATAGATTCTGGGCAGGAAGCTGGCAGACTGGCACAGAAGGTTACTTGAGGGCATGGGCCGTCTTCTTCCCCTTAGGATCTCCAGTCCCTGGTAAAAACTCTGGTTCTCTCTTTGGTCCCCGATCAACATATGTGGAATGAAGAGCAAGGAGGACATTAATTTAACTTCCATTTGCCATTGTGTCATTAAACTTTGAATCAAGTGAGGTACTTTCTTCTTTCTGGCGTTGTTTGGGGGAGTCTTCATTTTACGGTTGAATGTGAAAACACCAAGGGCTAAAGAAGGCAAAGGCCCAGCTGGCATGGCTCAGAGGTTGAGCATCGACCTATGAACCAGGAGGTCAGGGTTCGATTTCTGGTCAGGGCTCATGCCCGGGTTAAGTGTGGATCATGCAGGAGGCAGCTGATCAATGATTTTCTCTCATAATTGATGTTTCTATCTCTCCTTCTTTCTTCTTCTCTGAAATCAATAAAAAAATACGTACATACATACGTACATACATACATACATACATATAAAAGAAGGCAAAGGATGGCTTCATCTGTATTCTCATACTACAAAGCCATGAAACCAGCATGTTGTTGGTCTGCAAGGTGAAAAGACCCCTGGTGAAGAGAAATGTCATGATTCATCTTTCTGTTGAAAATGTATCCTCCTGCAGTCATTTCCCCACCGGCAGAAGGCAGGCTGACTTTGGCTCCGCTTCCTGCGGAATGCATCCTTTCCCTCTCATCCATTTCCACTCTCCTGCCTCACGTGGAATACAATGGGTAGATGTATAATAAAATATTTTAATTGTCTTAGCATATGTTGCTTTTATTAGGTGGGCATAATTGCATTCATGGGATCACCTACAAAGTCCTTTCGAATATAAAATTGAAATGGCTTCACACTCCGTGCACAAGTCCTTCTGAGCCATGTTTTCCCCTTCGCTGCCTCCTGTCCCCCTTTGCTGTAAAGTTCACATTGAAGTGTGAAAAGAGAGACATGGCAACTGACACACGCTGGATCTTATCAGCCTCGGGTGCAGCTGTGGCCCCTCCGAAGAGCGCCTGCCATTTCTACCCCATTTATTCCTCGCCTGGCCTCATTGCTTGCTTCCTTTCGGAGGAAATTTTCCCCGTTAAAGCACTGTACTCGTCATTTATTTCCCCTGTTTCCCGCTCCCTCTCCGTGGAAGGGTTTCGATACGCATTTATCCCGCAGGCAAGCCTTTTACACACTTCCGCTAACCTCGCAGGTCAGCTCCTCTAAACTGCTTCGGGCTCATAAAAGCAACCCAGCAGAGCTTTTATGGTGTCATTACAGCTCCCTTAAATCTCTGCTTCCAGCTTCCAATAATTCTATTGCCACTAATCAGTTTGCAAGCTCTTTTATTTGAAAGTGGGTGATGGGGAGGGAGAGAAGGGGAGAGAAACAGCCAAAGGCCCACTTCATTCGGGCCAGGGTTTATGGAGTCTGTTTTGGTTGTGGCGCATCCTTGGCACTTACGCTGAGTCATATTGAGCAATCGCCGCCTTCACTTTTTCACTTTTGACCAGGGATTGGCAACTTTCCAGCATCTGAGGGAGTCGGGTGTGGCCAGGCTGAGTGAATCCAGTAAATGTTTGAATGGGGAGAGACTGGGAGGTCCCAACTTTGGCTCCATTGCCTTGTGAAGGTCTGTATCGGGGGAGGATGCATGGGAGCTATTTTCAAACATTTCAGCGAATCTCATGGAGCTTAACCACATGTGCCCATTTTGTTGTATTAGATTTTGATTGGATTGGAATTACAACATGGAGGTAGAGTGACTTGGCCAAGGTCAGGCAGGTAAACAAGTGCAGAACCAAGACACAAATCTTGACTCCTAGACTAGGTTTATTCCCACCCCCCCCCCATTGCCCCTTAGAAGGTGATTGTTGTCCAGTGGTTTTCACTGAGTTGCTTATTGAGAGACAAGATGCTCTTATGCTATTGTGCCCAGTTCAACAGGGAAGAATTTGTGCCATGTTGGAAGATGTAGGGGATCACAGGGCATGTAGAAACAGATGCTGGAGAGGGGGGAGAGAGAGAGAGGGAGGGAGAGAGAGAGAGAGAGAGAGAGAGAGAGAGAGAGAGAGAGAGAGAGAGAATGGGAATTTATAGATTGACATTTTCCTTGGGTCCTCATAACACTTGTTTATTAGAGATAATTTGCTTAAGCGCGCGCAGGGTGGAAGGTCACTCAAGGAAGGGTTTTATTAGTTGTGTACTGAATGGGTCAATAGTAATTTGAATACTATAAATCCGCCCTGTTAACAGGTTTATTTTTTCATCAGATATTAATTCCAGAGGGCCTGGCCCATTATAGAATTGATGTGAAATGTGCAGTGCAGATGTTGCTGCCTCTGTAATCAGGTTCAGCTGCAAATCTGTGTGAGGCTCCATGCGAGCCCTTGAAAGCGGGCAGCAGACAGGCACCCGCTGAACCGAACCTAGAGCCCTGATTTCCTGGGAGAAGAAATCCAAAGAAAAATGGAGGCTATGCATTCACCCAACCCTTAAATTTGCTTTTTTTCTTCTTTTTTCCTCCTTAGCTCCCTTCCTTCTCTCTCTCCCTCTCTTCCTCCCTTTCTCTCTCTTTCTCTCCCACCCTCCTTCCCTCCTTTCCATCCCGTCTTTATTACAATTAGAAAGTGACACAGATAACCAAGATGAACATTTTGAAAAATGCAAAAAAACAAACAAAACACACACACACACACACCAAATACAAACAACTTAGTGAGACAACAATAACTCCCAATTCCCGCACTAAGCAATAACCACAGATATTCATGAGGACATTTCTCTCCAGTCTTCTTTCCCACCCCAGGCAGATGCCTTTTCATACACGTGTGATCGTATTTGTTTAGCACGTGGGATTTGTTGCATTACTAGGTTGGTGCAACTCATTGAATCAAGTAAAAACTATGGAGGAAAAACTACTGCTCCACCCTGCCCCTTTGGCTAGGAGGTGCTTGTAGATCTTCTGTGCCCATGCAGACATGCAGAGCATATATGCATTTGCAGGGGTGGAGTGTGTGTGTGTGTGTCTTGACTGGGCAACACGTTGTCCATTATTAAGAAACTTGCTCTGTCTGTCAACAATACATTTGGAACCCATATACATAAAACAGCTTTTCTTAAATGCAACTCTGCTCTGGGGTAGGCCAATTTAATCAAACATTCTCTTTTGATGGACACTTCATTTCCTTTCTGTTTTGTTGTTATTGTTGTGTTAGCCATTATAAATGCTACAGCAATAAATATTCTTATGTATGTGATCTATTATACTGCTGGTTAAAGTATTGTAGGATAGGTTCCAAAAAATGGGATTTCTGGGTTAAAGGTGGGGTGACATAACTTGGTATCCTGTGTGTTTCCTTAATATTATACAAAAGCGTTTTTCTACATGAATAACACTCTTTGTAAGGGGTTTTCTTTTAAGTGGGTTGCAAATTGCTGCAACAGATAGTGGTATCGAAGTTTCTTACCACTTCTCCTACCCCCGAGCCTTTGGGTGGTATGCAGTTTTTTGCTTTTATAAAGAATGTTGAGATGAACATCTTTCTGCATGAATCTTTGTCCTCCCCTTGACTTAACCAGAGTCCTAGAGGTAGAATTCCTGGGTCGAAGGTCATTAAAGGAGAAGCTTTTTAAAATCGCAGCTGAAAACAGTCTCATTTTGGGTTTCGGCTGCACGATTCCTCCTCATCAGCACTGTACAAATTGCAGCCTCAATCCCCAGAATCCTTCCTCCCAGTTCCCACCGGGCCAGAGCGTTGTTATTAATATTCTTTTGAAAGCTTCGTCTAAACTGACCACAGCTCATTGGAGAACTTCTGACAATCCAGGGAAGCAGACAAGTCATCATGAGCTAGAGCGCATCCCGCCCAAAAGATGGCCTCTGCCCACACCTGGTGGAGACATGGGTCTTTAATCACATTTGCTCCCTCTCTGATTCATTTTTATCTTCAGATCATGTCCACTGTTCTCATCGGGGCGCTGCTGACAGTTGGGGCTGGACAATCTTCGGTCTCAATGACAGTCCCGCACTTTAGAGGGCGTTCAGGGTCCCTGGCCCTGCTCTCTGTCAGTCACAACCACCGTCGCCCTCCCGTGTCTCCCCACTTCCCTTTTCTCCCCATTGATCACAACCATATATTCAAATTTATAGTTTTCCTCATCATCTTTTGTAAATTTTATTTAAATATGTGCTATCTTTGTGGGTGAGTTTTTGCTGTGAGACCTCTCTGATAACACAATGATTCTCAAATGAGATCGGAAAGGACCGGAAAAAGTGAAAGTAATTAGTGGAGCCCATTCTAATCAGGTCAAGGGGCTTTTTAATAAGATAACATGGTGGTTAAAAGCTGGCCTTCGGGAGCCAGAGGAGCTGGGTGCAAATTCTGACACCACCTCTTATAAGCTGATGACCTCAGGCGAGTCATTAACCTCTTTCTACCTCAATGTTACTCTTCATACGGAATAATTACAGTTCCTGCTGCATAGTTTTGTTATGAGGAGTTAATGAGTCACTAGTTCTGAAACAGTTGGTTCCTGACACAGAACAAGCACTGTGTGTGTGGGGGGGTGTGTGTGTGTCCACAATTCCAGCTAAGCAAAATAATACTTGACTGAGATCTTCTGGGCTGGAGGGACCTCAGAAAGCAGTCTGGGAAAGCTTTCAGGTGAAGGGCTAAGAAGGTAAAACACATGTAGTAGGCAAGTCAGCAGGATCCTTTATCTGATGCACGTACTTCTGGAGGGGTTGGCATGGCCCATCTTCCATGGCCAGCAGGGCCAAAGTGGTGCTCCCCACCCCCAGGGCCAGAGGATTGCTCAGAGCATGAGCCAGACACCAGGAGAAAGTGAGCCTTGAGGCTATGGCTGGCCCTGCCCACTCATTGAGTCTGACTTTACTCTTTCTTTTCATAAAAACTTGGTGAAGGCCCAAGAACAAGGTCACCTTGTGAGGCTTGGACAATTTCTTCAAACTCCAAGTCTTTGTCCTCCTAGAAAAAAATGGAGGAAAGAAAAACAAGAAAAAAGAAGAGGAATTTTATCAGAATTTGTGCTAACAAATGCCACTTAGCACATGTGAACTTTAAAACTGTCCTGTGAGTAGACATAGGAGACCAAGCTTGCAGAGATTCAGTGTTTTATTTCCTTTATCAAAGATGTTTATTTATTTAATTTTTACATATATTAATTTATATATAGTTCTGAAAGTGGCATGCATCTTATAATGAATGTAGGTGATTACTGTACCATCACCCACCTTTCCCAGTGCTATGAGCAAATTGGTGCATCTTTCTTATGCTTGATGACATATTGAGTGGTGATAATAGTAATTATTACAACAAACATGCATAAAATAATTATGTTCTATTTAATTAATTCATCTATTTGATACTCACAAAAACATAATGAGATAGGTTCTATTATTGTACCCACTCCACAGATGAGAAAGCTGAGGCACAGAAGTTAAATATCCTTCCCTGGATTCCACTGCTGGTAAGAGGCAGAGCTGGGACTTTGCTGATAAATAGGGGATCTGAGATTGGAACCAGGATCTCTGTGACTCCCAAATCCATGTTCTTTCCTCTACATCATACTGACTTCATCACTCAATCCTTCTCTCATTACTCTGGTCTCTTTATCTAGAAATTTGAGACCTGCCATTCAGATAGTTCCAGAACAAAACGTGCTTTGATGGGACTTATTTTTGTCATTTTCTCCACTCTTCATCTCTCACACTGTGTCTTTATGACAGTTCTTTCGTCAATGCTTTCACTGGAAGAGGCAAACATGGACGTTGTCAAGGGGACTCAAAAAATGAGGACAAGTGGCAATAATTGCCAGCATAGTCACTTACTATCTTCTTCTGAATAGACTGGTAAATGAAGCCTCCCCCAAAACCTTTCATTGAATAATTTAAATCCATTGAGTCAAATGCAGTTAGTTTTTACAGCTTAGACAGAGTCAACTTTTTTTTCTTGACAAGGAGCCTACATTTCGCTTATTCAACACATGCTTTTGAACACCCACCACTGTGCTGGGCAGTGGCAAAGCGTGTAGGCATGTCTGCAGGGCCGGAGGCCTGGAATACACAGTATCAAGTTTGAGAATTACCCAGACCACCAGCTTCGATAGCCTGTGTCTTGGCCCCAGATTGGCCAAAGGACATAAGCCAAGCTTTTGCCCACTTGGATTTTAGTGTCTTTCCCTGACCGCCCCCCCCTCTGGTGTTCAGCCCCCACTCTTCAAGCTCTCCAATCCCAGCCCCACCATGCCCGCTCGTACCTGCCTCCCCCAGCACTCGAGATGGCACCCAGCCCTGGCTAAACCTCCCAGAACCTCAGTGATTCATACCTGACGTTGAGAATTCTCCCTTTCCCAGGAGAGCTTTCCCAGAACAGGGGAGTCGAGAAAGACAAGATAGGAGTTAGAAGAGGAGGAGTGCTTGGCCATTTGGGTTGATAATTCCAACAGCTAGTTTAATCCTGATTTTCCCGTGCTCCTGGCGACGGTGCAGTTGACCCCGAAGAAGGTGATGAAATCCTATCGGAGAAGAAAGGAGAAAAAGAAGTCGCTACACTTTGGGTTAGCTGCCTGGTTGAAAGGGCTTTCCCTTCACTTCGAATGTTACAGTTGCGAGGTTAGCTCGGTCCCCAGCATTGATGATTAAACATTTATGCTGTTTATAAAATCAGGAAACACAACACAATTTGATTAACTCCCACCTTCTGGTCCTTTTGTGATTCCAGAGACCTGGAGATAAGAAAGACTGTTATTAAATTTTATTGAATTATTGAAGTGAACATAGCTGCGTGGGGTGGGGGGGGGGGGGAGTCTGTCTCTCTGTGAATCCAAGAAAAAGTTGGTTATTTTCTTAGATTCCAAATCCCAAATAGCGCCACCCTGTGGTTGGGCCCTTGAACCAGACAGGGCACTGCCCCCTGCAGTCCCAGAGCAGAGGGAGAATGAGTGGAGAACAGACTTCCAGCCCTGCACCCGCATTGGTGGTGGGCATTCTTCCCCCTACTGACTTAGAATTCGAAGGGGAAAAAATTAACACTGTAAAGTGTATTTGACCATATTTTCTAACTGGGAGGCATTTCCCCTTTAAGAATTTCTTTTATCCGTGTTCCTTGTTAGTTAAAGGAGATGCTGCTCCCCATCAGGCAAGACCCCCTGTGTCACCCAGGTGGTCTCAGGGTGGCCTGGGAGCTCCCCGCACAGATCTGAAGTCAGAGGCCCCATGTTGATCTGTTGCCGAGACCCAGCAGGACTTTTAGTCCAACACCCGTCGAGCACATTTGAAAGAGCCTGTTCTGGAACATGCCACAGATCGCCTTCCTGTGGTCCAGGAGCAGAGAAGGGACAGGTCGGAGGGTC